>VZTV01023436.1:5486-15539 GCA_013400875.1 Anhinga rufa | reverse complement strand
GGGCGGGGAGGCGAGCGTGGGGCCCGGTGGGAGCGGGTGCCCCCGCGGGCCGCGGGTGGGAGCCCCTGGGCGCCGGGGACACGGCCCGGGGCTGCCCCGGCGGGAGGAGCCCGCTGCAGCGGGGAGAGGGGGAGCCCGAAGGGAGGACTCGGGTAGACCAGAGGGAGCGGACACATAACTGCACGACCTCAGGCTTCGGAGAGTCAGAATGAGAAGGGGGATGATGTAATCTCACGTTATGACGGATTGTCGCTCTTCTCCCTTTACGGCCTTAAGGACATGTCATACCTCATTTCTCAGGCTGATAATAGGGTACCACGGTACCCTAATTTAAAGTCCCGGCTTGCCTTATGCACTGCTAGCGTGTAGGGGGCCAGGCAGCTTCCCTTGTAGAGACTGGCCTAGGATCTGCTGCGTCTCTGGACAGGAGTTCATGGAAAACATTAATCCAGCTTTCTTGGCTTCAAAGGAATTACTAGAGCCTGTTCCTGTACTTAAATAACAGAGGAGCTGCTGGCATAAGAAGTATTTCCCCTGTTACGGTGCTGCCTGACTTGTTCAGTATGCTAATGCAGCACCTCATTGTTTGGATGGTTCTGTGAATACAAACATGTCTGTGGCTTTGCGATATGGAACAGTAAAAGCCTAGACCAGCACATGGAGAATACTCTGCTGATGATGAAGTAGCGTGTGGTCTTGTGCACAGCAGCTGATGTGGCTGATAGACAACAATAGAGTATTTGTTAGCTGTAACTTATGAGCCCAAATCTCCAAAAATATTCTCTCTGCAAACTTAGTGAGCTCTTCAGGGAAAATCCTGCATTTTAAACTGGAAATTTGGTTGAGGTGTCAGTTTGATCTGATGGTGAGGGGCCTGTGAGTGTTGCTGTACAGTGTTCAAGTTTGTCTTCTAGGCTATGCTATTCTGTAGTCAGTTCACTGTGTAAATGGCAGAATTCCCCTGCTGGACTGCTGTCAGGTGTTAACATCTGACACAGGAGCATACTGATTCTTATGACCACAGCTTAAATACCTGCAAATGCAGAAGGCTCCCTAAAGTTAAGATGAATGAAATGACTTATTGTTCAGGTCCTGGAGATGGAATGGTGTGTGAATTCAGCCTGAAGTTCTTATTCCGGTTTGCATCTCTTCCCCTTCCCTGTTTATGGAGGGACAGAAGGGGTGAACTTTTGGAGTAAGGTTTGAGGTTTTTGATACAGGCTGGAACAGCTTAATAATGGAGAGTCAATAAACCTGGCTTTGGAGTAAGTGCCTGCTCTAACTTAAAGTAGGCTAGGCTTCCACTGTCCTCCCAGCTATGGGCATTGACTAATAGTCTGCTGTAGTTAAAGCATGGCTTTGTTGCTCATCCATGGAGATGTCAGTCATGCTGACAACAACATTTTAACATCAGCAACACCCAGAGTGTTCAAGTACAGTGCAACTGGGACTTCTGGATTAATTGTTTTTCAGTAGAGCAGATTAATATTTTCTCTGATACAAAGGGGGAAACCCTTTCTTCCACTAACTGCAGAAGCTTCTGTGAGTGGCATCTGTGAAGCAGTGTGAACATGACAGCTAGCTAGGTGTGGCCCCTTTCCTCTCACACCTTCAGAAACTGACCAACTTCTGAAAATGGCTTCTTTCAGGGTGCTTCACTGGGCCCCTCAAGTCACTGCTAGTGGACAGGAGGAGCAGTACTTCAGTTGGGTTTAAGTATGTGGTCTTGAGATGAGCAACTCCTGTAACATGTAACAGGGTTTCACTATGGGGCATAATGACTTTTACAGCAGAAGCTAATGGGGTATTTAAACTGTTAAAAAGTTGGTGTTGCCAAAGCTTTCCTCTTCGCACTAGCTGCCTCTCTATTTGAGTCAAAGCAGATATTGAGGACTTGCAGCTCCAGATGAAGATGATAGTTTTAGAAATGGTATCTGCTAGTGAGTTCAGGCAGTTGGACCTTCAGTCTGTTTATGCTAGCTTCTGTATTAAAAAACCCAAATCCCTGAATTATATAGTAACTCTTGGCAGTCAGCTGATGACTGGGCTAATCCAAGTTCAAGGGTGACTTGATGTGTTAGGAACTGTGTTTACAAGTAAGGTCCACACTATCTGGCAGATTTGATTAAAGCTGTCTTATCTATTGCTGAGAGCAGTAGACTTCTTCTAGCACTGTCTGTGGTCAGCCGGCATTTTGAGGTACTAGCTGGTGCTGGGGGTCCCTGCTGCCCTAGAGGCTGTCATTATCAAGCCTTTTCACTTACTTGGCCCTTGGAAACTGCTACCCTTGGAGGCCTGCTACCACTGTATGTGTTGAATGTAGTGTGTACTTTTCTGCTGGAGCAAAATGAGATCTTGCCTGTGCTCAAAGAGGTTGTAAATAAATGTTCAAAAAACAAACCAGCCAGCTGGTCAGAGGTTTCCCCCAGTAAGGTGATACCTGAAGAAAATATTGGTTAACAAAGTTATAACATCCCCTAAAATGTGAATAAATGGTCTTGTGGTGGGAGGTTCCCCTTCTGTTAACAAAGATTTGTTTTTTATATGAAAGCTTGTCACTTCAGTTGTCTTTCATATTAACTGTGGAATTTAATTCGACAGGTCAAGTAGCTTGTTTTGCCCCTGTTACTGTCTTCCTTCCTCCAGAGAAGTTAAGCTGTCTGGGAGAACCTTCTGGACCTCTCCCTAGTGCAATATTTTTTAACTTGCAACAGTAAGCACCTTTGGACCCTGCATCTCTTTTCACTCTCCCACAGCAATTTTAGCTGATAGTAGACGTGACTTGCAGGGTGACACCTGACTAGTCAGGACCAGGTCTCCAATGGTGTGCGACTGACTGTAGGTGTTGTGCCTTCCCACTTTCCCCTTGTTCTGTGCAATAGCAAACCCAAGGTGTGTGGCCATATGATGAACACATCCCAGGGCTGGATTTTGATTTGCAGAATACAGTAATTATGCAGCTGGATGGAAGGCTTGGGGGTAAGAAGAGGATGGTCTGTCAGGTACAGGAAGTGGAATTAGTAAAGAGCTGGTGATGTTACAAATCACAGATTGGTAGGGGTTGGAAGGGACCTCTGGAGATCATCTTGTCCAACCCCCTGTGTGAGCTGGCACACCTAGAGCAGGGGGCACAGGACCACGTCCAGGTGGGGTTTGAATGTCTCCAGGGAAGGAGACTCCACAGCCTCTCTGGGGCATCCTGTTCCACCGCTCTGTCACCCACACAGGAAAGAAGCTTTTTCCTCATATTTAAGTGGAACCTCCTGTGTTCCAACTTGTGCCCATTGCCCGTCCTGTCATCGGGCACCACTGAAAAGAGTCCAGTCCCATCCTTTTGACACCCGCCTTTCAGATATTTATAAACATTGATAAGATCCCCCCATAGTCTTCTCTTCTCCAGGCTGAACAATCCCAGATCTCTCAGCCTTTCCTCAAAGGATATTCTCCAGTCCCTTGATCATCTTAGTAGCTCTCTGCTGAACAGTTACAGTGCAGAGGTGTGAGAAGCTATACCAAAAACCAAGCTGTAGGATTCAAAGGTGGGGAGGAGTGAGGATTGACTGAGAAACTTGTGGTACAAGTAGTTGCAGGGAGCAGCCAGCATGGACTGCTGTGTACTGAGACACTGAACTTTGTTGGTGGGAATGGGGTACTTTTGGAATTGAGGTGCAGGAATGCATAGTATGTCAGTGGGGGAATGTGGAAAGACAGGAAAACTTACTGTTCCCATTTCTTTCAGACTGAGAGTAGGTGATGGAGAATTAGCTACTGATCTTATAGCAGAGTAGACTCTTAATATTCAAGATGGAAGAACTCAAACGTGGAGGCTGCACTTCTGAAGATAGCTACGTTGGTAGGGAAAATGTCTTATCAACAGGGAGGTGTAATGCTGGGTGTATTTGGAGTTAGAGGAACTTACGAAGATTTTCACATAGGTTTATATAAAAGAATGCTGGTGCAGGACCCTCTGCTTGCTTGTTAAATATACTCATGACCAGTTTGACTGTGTGCACTCTTGGCTCCTTACGTGCATGGCATTCTTTAATGGGGGGAATAGCTTACTAGAAACAGGTCTCAACTTACTGTGGCTGATGGCACAAGCTGGCAGTAGTTAACTCCCGCACTGCAAAACCAACCACTGTGTACATGTGGCAGTAGCCGTATTGCTTTTGGTTAACTGTTGCTGACAGAACTCTGCTCTGGTCTGCTAAGTTGAGGAGAATAAAGCAGCTATCTTTTATATGCATAATCTGAAATGAAGTTTACATTAGCAGCTCTCCTGAAGCTTGCATTGCCATGAGAGTGAAGTTGAATGTTGAAGTTGTTTGTACTTGATTTGGAAAAGAAAATGTCAAGAAGTAGCTGATTGGCATTTTCTGCTTCTGTCAAAGACACTTGTTTGTCTCTTGCTAGCATGCAAATATTTATGGCTTTTAATTTTTTTCAGTTCTGCTAAAACATTCACTTTGACCAGAAAATGTGATTAATGGCATGTAAGAAGCTCTAAATTCCAAAGAACACTGTCTAAAAATGATTGGTGTGACTAAGTGCAACAGAGACTCAAAGCTCCAAATAAATATTGAGGGTTATTTGTGTAGTCTGTATATGTAGCATTGCTTTGGCTAGTGATGTTACATACTGATTCAGTTGGCAAAATAAGTAAAATAACTATCCTATGAGGTTTATTTAGAAAACATGCTGTGGAGTAAACCACACATCGTTTTTATGTTAGCTGTTGATTGCAAAAGTCATCAAACTGGAGGAGGAGTGTACAAAGGTTTGTCCTTTTCAAATTCTGCAGAGGAAAGTCTGCCCAGAAGAAAATGGAAGGCTTCCTGAAAAGAGAAAATGGATTATTAAAAAACCATAAGGATCACATTCAGGGGGTGACACTAAACAGAGCTGCCAGAGTTCATAGGCCAGATGAATTTCTAGCTTATGTTTCCACAATTCAGTGAGTTGGGGTGACTGAGTGTTGTGGTCTCTTCTAATTGAAGAGTTGTAGGACACTGGCTGATGCTTAGCACTGATGAAAACAATTCAGTGAAGCACTTACATGATGGTACAAATACCCCAGTTAAGTGTTTAAAGAGCTACCAAAATGGTTAGCGTGTTATGGCTGAGAACAAGCTAGCCTTGGGATTAGTCTGTCTAGTTTGGGATTTGGAAAGGAGGGGGGAAAATCATTAATGTGTTCAACTCTTTTTTTTATAGTCTGAATTTGAGGCAGAACTGAAATCTGCTGGTGAAAATCTTGTAGTAGTTGATTTCTCTGCCACATGGTGTGGACCGTGCAAAATGATCAAGCCCTTTTTCCATGTAAGTAGCCTTTCTATTTTTATTGGCAACTGTATTAAAGTATATACAAATGTTTTGGTGCTGCTTGATGATAACATGGAGAAAACTTCCTTTGCCACATGTGATTGCCAACCCTTTTCTGGAAAAGGGAGAAGTCAGAATTATCTACTTTGAGGCTAATAGAGTTAAATATACTGACCTTTGATAATAGCTGGGAGCTCAGATGTGGTTTAACTTCTGCTGTCCTAATGCTTACGTGCCTCTTGGGACTATAGGGACCTAAGAGTTGCTTTGCCTCAAGAGGTGGGATATAGAGTGGAAACAATGCTTATCCTTCTGTACAGTTATGGTAGTCACTCCAGCTGTGTTTAGGTGGCAATGTTATCTCCTGGTAAAGTATGAAGCTGTAGCATCTTTTGGTGATCAGCTGAAGGCTGTAAGAGAAGGCCTTTTGCCTATGTCTTGGGATATTTGAGTCTTCTGTGTGGGGACTATCTTTTGAAGAAGCTTCAACAGGTATTGGAGCAGAAAATAAAATTTGTGCTCTGGTCAGTAAAATAGCTGCTTTAAGGTAACAAGGCGAGTTTCAGTGGGGGGTAAGCAGCACCAGCCATACAATTTATATGAATGTGTCTTTTAAAAGAAAGCTTTCCTGGAACACTAACTGCATAGTTTCTTATTTCATTCTAGAGTTTGTGTGAGAAGTATGGTGATGTGGTGTTCATCGAAATTGATGTGGATGATGCCCAGGTATGGTCTGGGGCAATGCTGAGATGGCAGTTCATGAGTTCCGCACAAGTGACAATGAAGAACTCTTTTTTTAAATGTCCTTGCAGATACTGAAACAAAATGAGAGATTACTTCAACTTTACTTAGCACTTACACTGGGAATAATGAATTCTTTTAGAGGGCACCTGAACAGAACAAATTGCCTTGGTTGTCTGCACACTTGAAGCCCTATGGCATGTGTTGGGTAACTTGGGAACACTGACCCTCTACTTCAGGAGGGAGTGTTAGTCTAAGGCCTTAAGTTGCTTTGATGCAATCTTCCCTGAAACTAATGGTGCACAACTGTCTGGTAATCGTCTGGTCTCTCCACTGTTCTTGGCACTGTTTCCTCTTTCATGTCTTGAATTAAGTGCAATAAAGTGTCTGCTGTATAGCAGTTCCAGCAATGTTGAATAGGTACTTGTACAATGTCAGGTTGAAACACAAGAGTTGCCATAGGGCTCTTGAGCTGTACAAATAGTCACTTCTGCTTTGATGCAGAGGTCTGCTCTTTTCCAAACACAGGGCACAGGTATAGTAAATTGGGTTTTTTGCTATTGCATGGATTTAAATGCTGAAGGGAGGATCTTTCAGGCTTACTTCAAGAAGATGTTAACACTGCACTGGTTTTGCTAGTGATAGACTACCAGATGTGCTCTTGATTCATTTTGAGCAGTAGTGGCTTTGCCCTATCACATAAATGAAAGGCAGCTAGTGGGTTCTAAACTTAACATCTTTCAGACATGCATAGCTGAAGATTGTTTTCTCTCTTCCAGGATGTTGCTTCACATTGCGATGTGAAGTGCATGCCAACGTTCCAGTTCTACAAGAATGGAAAGAAGGTAGGCTCTGCTCTTTTGGAACTGGAGCAGACAAGCTTAACACTTGAAAGAACATTGGGAATGTTAGACTATGTAGCCTGCTTTGTCTGGGGTACCCACTGGCATTAAGATGTTCCTGAGAGTGAGTGAGTTCATCTTGGTGCCCCAGCAGATGTAACATGGACCAACATTAATTGATGACACAAACTCTGTTGTTCACAGGTAGTGAGTGAATGGAGTTAGTGTTACAGGTCAGCCTTACAGGCAGAGCTTTAAGAAGTCAGTGGGGTTAGATATCTGGGTTAAGACTGCTAGTCTATCTGCCTAGCACCCTGCTCTTTACTGATCTTGGTTAGTATTTGTTCTCTAGATGCAGCTCATGTTCTAGCAGAGACATGACTATTAAGTGCCTATGGAATCCCACCCAAACAGAAGTCTCTAACATGTGACTGAACATGACATGTGATAACACAGCTGAAACATCTGCTTGGATGCTTTTACATAGAGGCTGTGTAACCTTTGAAGTGGAGGTCCTGTCCCTGTTGGACTGAACAGATCTCTTGTGCCTGCTCTGCCAAGAGGTAGATGAGATGGGATGCAGACCCTGCTCTAACAGCATAGTGAGCTGCCTGTGCAGGGTAGTTGTGAATGGCTATCTGCCTGAACTAAAGAATTGCTGAGCTAAATGTGTTATCTCAGGCTTTTAGTTTATCCAGCAACCTGAAGGTAGGCTTTTCTAATGTAAAACAATGCCTGGATGGAAGTTTTGTGGCTGAAGGCAATGGAGGAGTGAGAGTCAGATGCTGGGTGACCTTCAGTTGAAGTCAATATGTGGCCAGATCATGACTAACCTTTGACAGTTTTCTCAGGATAGACTTCCACAGCTTTATAATGTAGTTGGAAGAATTGTAATCATGATGTGACAGTGTGTGAAGGTGATATGCTTAACCCTGTTCTGTAGCTTTTTATTTTGGGTGACCTTGGCAGCTCTCTGGACACATGACTGTCAAGCAAGTGATTTCATGGCCTGTAGTGTAGTCTGCTCTGTACCTTGCACTCCTGTGGGTACTGGAGGACAGAGCCACTGTTTTTGAGACATGAATGTTGCCTTTATTTTTCTGCTGTGTAAGTTAAAACAAGGACAGTTCTCACAGGAGAAGCCAGGCTCAGGGACAGGTCACTTGGAGCATTCCTTCCAGAATTTGATTGGTAAGGATCTGGAGCAACCCCAAGTAACTTCGGAGGTCACTACACAGCAGAGGTAGCTCAGTCTCCTCAAGCCTGTATTTGAGTCTTAACACCACATTGCTTCAGGATCAATTGTCTCTTCCCTTGTTTTCTGTGTAGAAAGCTCCAGTGATGGTAGTCTGGAAGTGATACTTGATAGACTCATGTCCCAGTTTTTGCATGAGCTGAGTGGAAGATTAATAGATGAGCATCTGAAACTCCCTAATTTGAGGGTGAAAATTTTTAGTCATAGCAGAGTCAAATAGGTGTATATGTTTGGATGCTATGTGACTGTTATGAAGCATTGAATGCAATAGTTGTAAAAATCAATTTTTCTTTACAGGTGCAGGAGTTCTCTGGGGCCAATAAAGAGAAGCTGGAAGAGACCATTAAAAGTCTAGTCTAATCTCCAGCTGTGGAGACATTGAAGCATGACTGCTTCGGCTAAATTATAGCCTGTAACTTTTCTACTTAAAAAAAGCCTACACAAGCAAGTTGGGTCAAGTGGTAGAAAATATGCTCTGCTCTATGTAAAGGAGTACAATAAAGTGTAAATTCTTCACTTTTGGATATTGCCCTGTATTTAAAAATGTGGGGAATTGTGTCATGTCATCAGGATTGTTGGTTTTTTGCTGTGTTTAAAGAAGTACTGACTGGATACAAGGACTCTTATCAAATGCAACCTGACCTATTACAGGGTTATTGCTGGGGATGGAAAACTGTGTTTCACAGGGTAGCAGTGACAGTTACTTTAGGAGAAGTCTGCTGCCACTGTACCCAGGTGGCTGTCACCGGGCTGTAATCTGAAAAGTGGCAGCCTGGCTTGCAGGTACAGAAAGGGGAGCTTAGGAGTTATAAAAAAAGTGGCCACTGAGTGGGATAGGCTCTTCCTTCCATTACACCTCTTTTGCTAAAGAGTCTTCTAAAATTTGTTAAGCTTCATTTTAGACTTCAAAGCTAAGGCTTGGCTGCATATAAAAGTCAGAACATAAAACCAGTGCTACCATGAGAGTGTAAGGTAGGACTTGGAGCTGCTGCCTTTCTCCGTTTTCAGTTTTGCCTTGCCATTGGTGTACCTTCTGGTTCTATTAGTAGCAAAGTGTGTTTAGTGTTGACTGGGGCTGCTCTGTTACTAGTTAAGTCTGCAACAAATGACTGAAGAGGTAAAACTTGCAGTGTCTTAAGCCCAGGATAACTTAGATTTTTGTATGTATTCTTGTCATCTCCATTTGATGGCACCCTTGCATTCTTGGAGCATCTGGATACTTTGTGCTGGACAGTAAACTGGACTTTGCAGTCCTCTACACCTGCATCAGGTTGTCTAGTGCTGACCTGCCAGCCTGTGTAACATTCAGCTACCCTTCCCAGAGTCACCAAGGAGAATGGCAGTGTTTTTTCCACTGTATCAAAATGGCTTTCTTGCTGGCTTGGGTGTTGCCCTGGATAAGAATTGAGCAAATAAGGAAGCAGGGCTGTAGCTAGCAGCTATGCCTAATGCTGTGGTTAGGCCTAGGTGAGCTGTGCTGCTCACTTATCACTGATGAAAAAGCAAGACTTCCTGCTACATATGCAGACAACGTGGAATGAGTAAGGTGCTTGGCTTTGTGGTAGGGAGCTCGTGGTGACTCAGCCTTGCACTCATTTCACAAGCATGCATGAATTGCCTGGGTCTTGAGGGCTTGGGGCCTTCAAGAGCTTGCTGCATATGTTCCATATTTGAAACAGGACTTTTCTAGTCCAAGAAGTGACTACACCCTTTAGTTGGGGATGAGTCATCAAGGATTTTGGATGTAAGCTCTGGGTTGTGATTATGCAATGAGAAGGACATGCAAAGTGTTTTCTGTGCAGCTCTGGCAGTTTGGCTAAGAGGAGTGCGGCTGTTGACACAGGTAAGTGGGGAACCACTAGCCCATGTGGTGCCAGGGAGGGACTCCAGGGG
>VZTV01023426.1:2393-36660 GCA_013400875.1 Anhinga rufa | reverse complement strand
AAAAACATTGATTGACTGGAAGGCAGGATTTGAAGAGGTATTCAAGTAAAAACAGTCAGAAAAGCAACCCCAGTTCGGCTAATTTAATTTCTGAAATAAATTATCCAGGCAGGGTGGGGTTTTTTTCATTTCAGCAGAGCTCAGTACAATGCCTACTGTGCTAAGCATTAGGGCTGTTGTTATTCTGATTTGTATCCACTACCCAGTGTGGAAAGAACAAGAGAGTAAATTCAAGCAGCAGTTAAAGTGTCTGTACACTTAAGCCAAGAAACCTGTCAAGGGACAAGTGTGGAGCACAGTATAGAGAAGAGGTCCAACAAGACCCTGCAACAAGTACTCGGTTTCTTTCTGACCAGCACCAATGTTCATGCCGCTACAGAAATTAATAAGAAACCAACAATAATAAGTTCTTAATTTTTAAGACAATTTTCTGTTAGCGGTTTGTTGGTAAAGCACTTTACGAGAAAATATTGCAAGGAGAGAATTCTCTAAAAAGCATCATGAGTTTTGTGAATATTTATTTCAACCTCTGCATCCAAACCATGTCCCTTCTAGCCAATTATCTTCGAGTTTCCCCTTACAAATAAAAGACTACAGATGTTGGGGGAGCTTCAGCAGGCTTTGCATCTGATATGCAGCCCATATCATCATTATCACTTACCAATACAGCAGAACCAGGAAGACAGCCAGCAAAGTCATGGTAACCGTTGTACTGTTCATTTCTGTGGATGCAAATGCCAGGAGATCTACAGGCTCCATTTTCCTCCACTACAGCTCCAGCCTTGAATGGTGTGAGTGTGTGTGCAGGGGAAAGTTTCCGCGAGAGCTGATAAAGCCTTCCACAGCTATATAAATGACATCTGCAACAAAACAGGAACCAAGAGAGCAAAAACATATCAAGTCAAGTACAAACTGCAAACCTTTCCTGTTCTCATCGACTGCACTCTCTGAGGGAGAACTTGAAGGTTCCCTGAATGGTAGAATGCAGCAATTTCCCCACCACCACCACCCCTGCCTCCTACTGTTGTTGACTGTCATGACAGTAAATATTTACATACCCACTGCTTGAGACATCAGTGCTGTTGAATAGGTTTTTAGACATCAAGTATGGGAAACTGTGGAAAGTGGGGGGAAAAAGAGGGGGAGAGAGCCTGACCATGGTACAGATCATGGAAGAAGAATATATAGACCCTTCAGGGGTGCCCTGGCAGACAAACAGTGGCATTCTCTGAAGTAACAAAAATAGAGCATTTCTGCCACATAAAACTTCATTGGCACTTGATCTCCATACTGCTTATACCTTAAAAGAATGGAACAAAGTAAACTTTAAATTATCACAACTAAAAGGACGAATTAGGGGAAAATTTTTCTAATGTGACTACTAGAAGGCGTATATAGAAAGAAAAACTAATGAGGAGAAAAAAACAACTGTAGTCCCAGGGTCTGTACGTCAGCATCTGTCACACCAGTTAACCCACACAAACATCACTCTTTGGCTGTATCATCTCAGGCTCGTGAGTACTACAGCAAATTTTCCTGGATCAATGCAGTGCCTCCCATGGAGGTACCATTAACTAGCCTCTCCAGAGATACTTTGGCTACCCCTGCATTGTATTTGTAGTATCAGGGTTAACATCTACTATTTCTGCATTGTGGCACAGTCAAACTGCCACACTCCCTTGAACAACCTACATATGAACAGTCAAGCTTTGACTGCAGTTTGGGACATGGTTTGTCCACAATATATGAATTCCTCAGCTTTCCTACATATTTTCCTGCCTGCAAACCTCAATCCTGTTTCAAGCATCTGATCCAGTCCAATTAGAAAAGTCAACCAGAAAGCAAATCTTGAAGCACTTCTATGAGAGAAGACCATCAACCTGTTACACTCGAAGTTACCAAATGCCATTACCAAAAAAATCTTCAGAATTACAACAGCAGTGGCGGCAGCAGCAGCTTGCAAGTAAACACTCTTGGCCATGACAAAATTCCCCTAACTGTCCAGTATCATTTGTTACCTATGAAACTAGAAATACTCATATATGTAGTGCAGCC
Source organism: Anhinga rufa (assembly GCA_013400875.1). NCBI lineage: Eukaryota > Metazoa > Chordata > Aves > Suliformes > Anhingidae > Anhinga > Anhinga rufa. Next base: position 34,605 of record VZTV01023426.1, on the reverse strand, counting down.
TTACCACCTATTCCATACAACCTATTTGAAAGTTAAGGAAATCAAAACTACCCAAAAAAATAGGTTTGGGGATTATATGGCAACCTTCAGAAAGAGAAATTCTGCAACATCTGATTCCCATAACACACCAGATGAAGAGTAGTTTCTTCTCATACAATCCCAAGATAATAGCTTAGATTTAATGTGCAAGGCTTCTCCAATATCACTGTATTACATTTTCAGCTCTTATCAGAGAAGTTAATAATATAGGTATCAAAAAAGTAAAGTCTCTAACACAATGGAGTTTAATTTTAAGAAGATTTGGCTCTACTCTAACTGAATCACTGCTATTTTGGTTCTCTGTGCTTCACAACTGCATTAATTCCCTTCCAGCCTCAGATCTGTGCAGAATAAGTAAAAGGTGTTAACCAGCTCATCAGCTCCACAGAATAGCATGGTAGTTCACAGAAAACCTTGCTTATTGTATTAACAATTCTATTGCTATTCTGGGTCAATAACAGCTCTGCCGGTTTGCTGTTGTTGCCAAGTTCTCCAAGAACAACTGCAACAAGATTCAAGACCAGTGACGCAAGGAATTAATCAGTGAGCACAAGCCAATCCCAACCAGCAACTGATCCTGTGGGACTTTAAGAGAAAAAAATAAAAATCAAATATCCATATGCATTAAAGTCTCCTAAAAAAAAGAAACCCAATCACCACAAGTGTAGAAGGCAAGAAATAACATTCCAATTCCACTGTGCTTTAATTTACTTGGCTTTTTAATTAAAAGACATATTTATCTGCACATAGAGAACTGATGCCCTCCTATTAAAGTCAACAGCAAAACTCCTATCAGCAAACACAGAGTCAAATACAGACCTCACTAATTTTTTTAAGAAGTACGCTGGAGCCTTTTCCCAGTCACACTGGGAGGTAGGTGAGATGAATAGTTCTTAAACACATGCATTATGAAAGAAAATAGGCTCTCACATCAGCATCCAGTTTGGAAGAGAACACATAATCAAGCTCCCAGCAACAACAACCATCCTTTTATGTTGCTGATGTTGGGATTTTCTTTTTGTTTTGCTTTTTAAGTCTCAGCACCTCCAACCATTAAGGGCAGTGCACAGCATCCACTCCAAAACCCACCTAGAGCACTCCTCACCGCAGACCCACAGGCTCGCAGTTATCATCTCAGAGTTAAGGATCTCAGCTCCATGGACAGTCACAAAAATCTACATGATGCTTTGTGGAGTGGGAGGGAAAGGAGTCAGGCATGCAGATAGCAATGAAAACAGACTATTTATCACTCCTTTGTCCAGTGTTCCCTCTCGCTTCACGGGTCCTTTACATGAGAAACACCACCCTAATTAACTAGTTAATAGCACAGATATTTTTCACCAATGTCCCAGTTTTTTGTGGAGCCTTGCTAGCCAAGCTGATCATGATAATGGTACAGAGACAGATAGAAGTCCTCACTAACCACATGCTGGAGGAAGCCAGAGACAAGCAGAACTGAAGAGAGCCTCTTCCTGTCAGCCTGCTATGACTCAGCAGCACTGTCTGTGTTTGCCTCCACAAGGCTTCACTCAAGATTGCATCTACCAACACTCACAGCTCCTTGACACAGTGCTATCCAAGCTCTTCTCTTCCATAGCAAGCAGAATCCACAGATCACCACCTTGTTCAACACAAACTTCAACAGCAAAAAAGCATGTTCAGCACGAACTTACACTCAAGACACCCATGTCATCCTTCAATCCCCAGCACTGCTGTAACCGCAGCCTTGGAGCTCCCCAGCAAATGACAGACCTACAAGACGGAAGCAGTTCAATCCCAACCAGCCAGAGCTTCAGCTTGTACGGACATTCACAGCAGTAAATATTAAATAAAGGAAGTACATTATAGCATTCAAAATGTGAGAAGTCGAAGTGTTCCTCCACTGAGAAAGCAAAAAACCTAGCACACAGACAACTCGGGTTGTCCTGGAAGCTTTTATGCCTTTAAGCCCTGGCTGCTCTAACTCCAGGAATATCTTCTGTAAATGCTCTTCCAAAACAATGCATTTCAACTTCAGAATGAATGCAAGTGTGGTAATGAGCCTCAGCAATGCTTGACATACACAGGTATCATTTGGACATGAACCATACAGCTTATTAAAAAGCAGGATTATAGACCTCAGTAGACCTAAATTATGTTAAGGATTTTGACCTGTCTTCAAAGCATATCAAATGGAAAATGTAGTCTCAAGTATTTCAGAGGCTAATGACTAACCAGCTAGACTACAACGAACTCCTCCTAATGACCAAATTCAACTCCTCTCATGCTATTTTACCTCATATGTTTTAGGTCTATAATAATCTAATTAAGTCTGAGCCACACCAACTTTACGATAGAAGTCTAGAAAGGTGTTAAGTTTTAATTTTATAGCAGTTTTTCTCTATAGACATTTGTAATCTTCAGATCAAGGAAATTCTGTCGTAAGGAAAGCTTAGCCACAAAATACTGCAAATGAAATACCACAGAACAGCTTAAAAAAAAATATATTAATCAGAGACTAGTTTATGTATAAGCTTTAACAAAGCTTATGTACAAAACTGTGTACGTATATATGATACTAATTTATCTTAAAGAAAAAAAAATTTCCAAAGCCAAAATGAGTTCTTAACATCTTTAAGGTAGACCAATCAAAAAGATCAAAGGCACATTTCACAGAGATATTTTTTTATATTTAAAACAACCTTAATAGCCAAAGTACTGGGAATATTAATGTATTGGAATAGAGGTATTTACAGTGGCCGTCTATGACTTCATTATTACTACCCCTGTTCAAGGACTGACCAAGCAGATTAATCGGATGATTTTGTACTCCTGCATAAACTATGACAAACTACTCAACAGACAGACCACCAAGGCATCGGAGTCCATTCATAAAGATCCTTATCTGCATTCAAAACAGACAGGAGCACCAAAAAACCACCATGGGCTCATGGAAGATTCTTGAACCACCTTGAATAAAATCACTCCAATGGTTCTGGAAAGGCAAACATGGTAACTGTGAAAACACACTGAGGAAGCCGCTTTCATGACACTTCCTGCTGAGAAACAGAAAGACACACTTTTATACTTAAATTGTTTTCCCAAGTCAGAACCTGGTTATATTAACCTAAATGCTTCTCAGAAAACAGGCACCCAACTTAAGACTCTAGGAAAGCTAAAATATTGTATAAACCTGTACTTTACTAACAAATTTAATCTTGGCTGACTAAAAGTTATGATACTTCAAACCTATTCAATATCACAAGGGCTAAAAAAACTCATTATGCTAACTAAATGTAGTGCTGTTGCTTTAGAGGGGACTTAGTACAGCAAGCTGTGAGATATCCTAGTTATTTCAAAGAACTCCACTTAGAAATAGCACAGACTTTGTGGTCAAAAGGAATGACAGTTTCTTCCTCTTGCCATGAGAGCTTGGAACAAGTTTCTAAAATAAAGTTACCTTTGCTAATAGTGACATTAAGATCTTGCAGCCCCGGTGAAATTCCAGAGAAAGCAGAAATTAATGTAACATCTGCTGCCCAGGGCCAGGCATTTCTAAGCAAATTGACTTTATTAAATAATCGGTAACTTGTTTATATTTCTATAGCTTGCTTTAGAAACATTGATTGATTCAAGCAATCCTATAATTTCATTGTCCTATAAACTTGACTGGAGATAAGTAAGGATTTATGTTCATGGATCAATAGCTCCACATTGACAGCAAAAGCCAAAGAACCCTGCCTAGACTAGTCTTGTAGTTGCAGAGAGCTGTATAAATGTTTGCCTTTGAAGCAGTATCATGGTAAGAACCAGTAAGTTATAATTTCTTCTGTGAAGTTCAGTTTTTAAACACCATGAAAAAACCCTAACCTTCTTTGATTGAAAAGCTACTCTAGATAGCAAACTCAAGGCTTGAATTCTCCAAACTGTGTTTCAGTGCTGGACTGCAGGTCAAAAGAACTGTGAAAAACTTAACAGAAGCACCTTGTTCCATAACTTAATTAACTAAACTGTGCTTATCAACTTCTCTTTCATCCATTAGCTTGTGGGATTGACACCAAAACATATAAAGCCCAGTCCTTTTCTGCACTTTGCAAATAGGAAGATGTAGAACACTGGTTTTCCCCAATTAACAGAAATATTTTGAAAGCTCAGTGTGCTATCTGTAGCTACTACATTCCCCACCTTACCTCTCCAGTTTGCAGTTCAATAATTTTATTGTGGAATCCTTTCAATAGGACACAAAGAGATTTCTTTAGAGAAAGATTACATGCAGCCTCCTTAAAAGCAGGGCAGCCACCTCAGAGGCAATTAGCCACAGCAATCCGCATTGCACAGAGCAGCGCAATGGCTCCTGGATTGCTAGCTGGAGAAACCCTGGCCATTGCATCCTTCCAGTTACCCTAACAGGAGAAAGGGAGTCAAAGAAGAAATAGAAAGGACAAAGGGGAGAATAGCAGCCAAGAAGAGGCAGATCTGACCATCCTGCTGCAGGAGGACAGCCGCGGCCATCCGCCCTGCATTCTGCTTGTGAAAAGGACAAGCCAAAAGCTGGATGAATGTGCTGCTCAATACCTCTTTCAAAAGCACCAGATTGCTGATACAGACCATCAGCACATCAGCAGCCTGCACACGTGCCCCAGAAGTAGGCTGCCAGGGCCAAGAGCAGGGACGGGATGGGAGCTGAGGGCAACCCCCACGTAGACCAGCCCTCACCAAGGGGTGCAGGCCCACCAAGCTAAACGTAGGAGGCAGGTAACAGGGTCCATCAGTATAGCAAGAGGGGAGTCAGGGCCACTCAGGTGGCCAAGTCATCAATGGGAGCCCCAAACACAACCTTCAATGGTGTTCCTGGGCCCATGGGCAGAGTGTGTAGGTGAGGGGTCTCAGGTGAGGCCACTCAGGACAATTAAGATCTATTGGTGCCCTCAAGGACCTGACAGGCTCAGTACTAAGGCCTGGAACAGGTACAAGGGAGCAGGGTATTTGAAAGAGTAAATTCACTAATACAACACATTTATAAATACCCTGTCAAAACTCAAAATGACAAAGGGGGAAGGCACCAAAAGTCACAAAAACCTTGGACCTCAGATGAGGTAAGGAAGCATTCTTCACCTGAGGCCCACCACTGTTTTTTCAAATAGCACACGCTTCCACAAGAAGCCCCACAGATGTGAATGGAGAAGATTCCCATGAGTTAAGGCCCTTAGGCTGACCAAGAATGGTAGAACCGAGTCTCATCTGGGAACTGTGGGCAGTATCAGCTCTGCCTTTATGCCTTATCTCTAACTGTCTAAAATCAGAGGGACTGGGTGCAATCATCCCTCCAAGATGAATAAGAAAGCAAAAAGAAAGAGCAAAAGAATGTACAATGGATTAGACAATACAAACATGCCAAAATCAGGACAGGCATTACATCTTGGGTACTACCACCACCTAGTCTCAGCACAGAAGAGGTGGTAAGCTGGCACAAAGGAAGAAGAAAGGTCAAAATCAAGCAAGTCAGACTAATACTATTGCCACAGTAATGATTTTCATACTTCAAGAAGCCCAGAAGCTGTTAGTCGACATCCACATGTAGAAAGGTAAAATGACTAGAGACCTAACCTGGCAGTTCGAAGTAATCACTGAGGACCAACCCCGATTCTTCAACAACTCTTTAGCAGCATCCACCGAGCCTCTCTTTTAGGCTGCAAAAACATCCCTTCACAGGACAAGATCTCCCAGAGAACACCAGGTGCAGGGTTTGGTAATGCTGCTCTGACTCCTGTAGATAGGCACAGGGAGGTTGGTGCCCTGTTGCCTCCCTTGCCTTTGAAAATATTCCCCTGATAAATATTTTGAAATGCCAATAACTGCAGTGTAAGCAACCATGCTGGATATTTTCAGATGGCAGTAAGGACACAAAAGGCATGGTACACTGGAACACACAGAATTGTGACAGGAAGACATATAATACATTCACACTGTGGGGCAAATGTAGGGGCAATATAAAATACATTGCAAAGCCTTATCTTTACTCATGCCCCTATCCAGGGGATGTTCACCACCTAAATTTATGCATCACAATGATGAATAATTCCTGGTAGATCGTGCCCAATATTCCCAAAGTACTTCCTACCCTTATGAAAGGGAGCACAGATAACTAACAAGCAAATTGCAGCCCCTTACGTGCTGTAGAAGAGTACATGTAACATACGGATGGCTTTACTCTAGGTCAGCCTTTTGTGCCCTCCCATTCATCACTTTTTTTGCTGCAGTCCTTTCTGCTGACTCCTTGTACATTAATTTGCCAAATCAGAAATCCGTTCAGCTCTCTCAGTCTCAGCAGATATGTTGTAACACGGACATGCATGAGGGGTGGGGGGGCAGAAAAAGAAAAAGTGAAAAACCAAACTTACACAATCACAAAATCAGCATTTCCAAATCTCAAGTTCTTACTGGAAATCTTGGCTTAGTTCAGGTTTTTGCTAGAGCAGTAGTTCTTCATTTGTGCAATTGTGACAAATACAGGTTTTACTGGGGGCAAAGACAGTCAAGCCCTCAAGGCATGGAAAAAAATGTTCCAAAGCTGTGAAACTCAAAGGACCAGGGTTAAAATACAAATTAAACTATTTTAATTGCTCAAAAAAAAATGCATGTTTTTCCTACAGTCTCATGAATCTGAGAGTAAATTTGTGATTTCTGAATGCTTGAGGTTAGCCATACTTGCAAAGGGGCACGAACCCAACAAGTTGACCTGTTAGCCATGGGAAGAGAGATTAAGTAGAAGACTAAATAACGTGGCATATGAGTTGAAACAGCAAGAAGAATTTAGTCTCAAAAGATTTCAACCCTGCTGACGCTCATGTTAACTTTCTCTCTCAGACTGAAGCGTAGATGGGATCTGAACCTAAGGTTCACAGTGAGTCCAACCTCCTACCTCCTTCCTACCTTCTGCTGCGTTCTACCAAGTGGCAGATAAGCACAACCTCAGACTGTGGCTGGGCTAGTACAAAAATGAAATATGTATCCTTCTCAGTTTCACTGAAATACAAGAAAAAAAATCCATGGAACAAAAATTTTAGCCATCATACTTTAGCTTTTTACTAGCTGCTGATCAGAGCTAAGGTTCATGGAAAACCATGGATCTGTGACAGTCTGAGAGGACTGCTTTATACTCGCCACAGAGCCTAACAAAGTCTTCAAGCTCCAAGATTCTCGGGTTTTTTTTTTTAACAATTCTTAGAAGTTTCTTTCTACTCTGAACATGCTGCTGCTTTCTTTACCTTCAGCCAATTAAGTCCAAGAAGCTCAAGTGAGCAATTGCAATGATAAATCAGCTCTAGTATGAGTATGGCCAGCAGCCCTGGCAACTGTCCAGTTTTAACTTCTGCTGTTCTTCCTCACCATCCATTTTAAAGTATTAATTTTAACTCTGAACACCACTACCTGCAGACGCTTCCCCCTCACCCAATTCTGATGGTCACACTCACAGACCAACTGAACTGGCATGACGGGATCTCTGGCCCAGCACAGAGTCCTATAGCCATCAACAAAAATTTAAACTAGGTGCATTGGAAGAGATGCAGCTTAGAGAGCCAGACCTGTCGGACAGATACCCCAGTGTTTGGGGTACTTTCTCCTTAAGAGCTCCTGCTCTGTCTGTGGCAGTTCAGGCTAACTAGAGAAGTCAGCAACTACCCAGGTGCATGGCAAAGGAACTGGGACTACTTCAGACAGCCCAGGGACAGTGGGATGTTATTAATTTACCTTATATTCATAAGCAAAGTGACACATGAATGCAAGATGCCAGATGGAGTAAGCTGACTGGAAATGGAGAAGAGTCTGGGGTTTCAGATGGAACCTGTATCTATGCAAGACTAGAAGCCAAGGACAGAAACAGCAGAGACACCACTCAGGACAAAAGCCTCACCATACGTTTGACAAAATATAGTTTCTTCCAGTCACTTTTACCTTGGTTTCCCTTGGCCAAGCCTGTAAAGCAGTGAGGCATCAAACGAGGGAAGTGGGTGCTGAGAGGGGCCTCTGCAGATGCAAATGGGTATTTTAATGGTGTAGCAACGAATGGCATTTTTGTAAATCTGGTGCAGGTAGATGCACTCTGTCCCTGTGTGATGCTCTCAGCTCTCTGGATGGAAAGCACCAACTCCAAGGGTAAAATAATGTTTTTTCTCTTAGTATATGTAATTCCAATTAACCTTATTGGAGCATTGTGGGTACACTGAGAAGATTACACTCCTTAATGTGCAGTTACAGCTGTATTGTAAATGCAACATTACACGCTTTCTATTATGGTTCAAGACCGCTACACTCTTCAAGACTGTTATAAACCTCAGAAAACAGGGGTTTATAATGGAAACACTGAAACACTCAACTCTAAAAGCCCCAGCAGAGAGGAAATATAGCTATAAATTCAGCTTCTGCTTTCCAGCATGTACATTGACAAGGTATGAATAATATGCATTTCTACACTTAGAACAGACAGATGTACACATTGCTCAGGGTAACCTTTGCTGTAAAAGTGCAGGATGGAAAGAGCTCAAAGTGGAAAGGGCAACCTTTTGTCTTGTCTTTTACAGAGTTACTGCAATTGCAATAATGACATAAAAACAGCAATTGAAATTTAGTAGCCTGTGCACTGGGGTTGGATTCTGAACGCACTTTTTTTAAAAAGCTGGGTTGTGTTTCCACAGTCAGCAAGAAAAAGACACGACCCCCCTCCCCAAACCCCTTCAGGCTCCTTTTTAAAATACAAAACAAAACAAAACAAAAAAATTAGCTGTTTGGGTACTGTTCAAATGACATTGCAAATAAACTTGCTATCCATTGCAAAAATTGATATTCTCTATATATTCTCATATATATAATCTGGTCTCTAGATTCTTAACACTGCCAAGGAGCAAAATATGGACTAGTTATTACTGGCTTTGCTAATGTAAAAAGACCTCAAGCTGTTTGGCGAGAGAAAGACAGGCAGGCAACTGTACTATCATTAGGGCTGTGGCATTTGGGAATTTCTTCAGATATTAATAGCAACGGCAGAGGTGGGTCAATATAATCCCACTAGCCACATCATGCTATTTGACTTCTGATATGTATAAGGAAAGGAAAACAAAACCAACACAATCGCTTTTTGGGAGGTACGCTGATGTTGGGTAAACAAGACAATCCAAGCCTGTTTTAGACATTGCAGCCCGACTGGCAGATGGGGAAAGGTGGAGTAGGGAGGTCCATGCATTTTGCTGGCACAGCCCTCACCTCCAGGAGGGAGGGGGGAGAGGCACCCACCGCTGCTGCTGCCCACACAGGGCTTGGTGCAACAGGAGGTCCCACTACCACCATCCTCCTGCCCGAGCGCCCACCCTGCCCCAGGGTTTCGGTGGCATCCCTGGCCTTGCCGCTGTTCTAAAGACAGAGCTGCTAGTCCTGCGGTGGCTGCCATCGCCTGGGTTAAGCTGACGTAGGTGGTGTCAGTGTACAGAAAAATACCCAGAACTCAGCAAGGCTGCATGCAGATATGGTCCCCCTTTTTTGTATTAGTGCTGCTCACATTTGGGAAAGTTTATTGAATGTGTAGGGAATGTTTTCAGATTTGGTGCCACTGCCCCCATAAATTATTTTCTATTACCTATACATTAGCAGTGTCTCTAATACTGTAAACAGGGAGAATATCAGATATGCCAGAAGTCTATGAGGTGTATGAAAAACTTCAGGTGAAAAGCAGCCGACAAGCTCTCCCCACTACAGCAGCTGGGGTTTTTTTAAGGTAATGGATTAATTCACAGAAAGTTTAGCAATTCTTACCAACACCTCTAACACTAGCTATAGCATCCTCATTTTAGATGTATATCCCCTCCTTGTGGGTAACCATTCGAGGGCACTGTGTTTAACATTTCTGCGTGTTTGATTCATGAAGGACACCTGCTCATTAGCTTTCTGCTTTCTGCCCTTCCATATGACAGCAGCCCTGGTGCTCGCAGTGCACAAACCCAACACGCCTAAGAGCCATACCTCAATGTTGACCCAGAGGCATCAACTTTCTGAGCAGGATGGGAAGTGCCTCATTGTCCAGACCTGTTCAGCATTTGGCAGTGTCTGTGGAGATTAACAGCAAAGCTACTTTATTACCATTAAAAGGGCAACGCAGTTCCCAGCAGAACTGAGAACAGCCTTTCACATCTTCTCTTGGGTAAGACCTTTACTAGGACTGACTCCTGTCTTTGCCTCCGCTTTCTTCATTTAGATAGGGCCTTGCATCCGTAGCCTTAGCTAAAAACTTCTGCTCCACTCCTGCAGTCTTCAGCATGCCCGCTGCTTGCTGTCCCACCCCCGAAGCAGCAGCTGAGAACCAGTGTCACCGGCTGTAAGTAGTGCACACAGCAAATCTGCAGTCTTCAGCATAATTAGTAAATTACTTGTAGGAAAGGACCATCAGGGCATAACTCTGTCACTGAACCCAGTCCCTATGCATTAGGGATCACCATGTGATGCACGTTCAGCCCCGGAAGACCCACAGAGCATCCTTGTGCAAAGTATTTCCCAAAACTCTCTGGCAAATTTACACTCGGGTGTAAGTACCAACAGCATCCCAGGCAGCTACTTGTCAGAGGGTCACAGCCAAAATGTGCAGGAGCATTTTACCTGACTCATGAAGTACACAATGCCATTTCTCCTCTCTGTGCTGTCCTGACCGCTGCTCGGTTTTATTAAGCAGCAGCATGAAACCAAAGCATTTCCAAGGATTTTCACTGTAGTGATCTGCACTGCCTGAGACTTTCAGTTCAGCAAACAGCAGAAACACCAGAACAAGGAAACGTACGCAGGGACAGCCTGTTGCAGCCACTTATGCAAAATTTGTATTTGGCTATTTCTCTCTACTAAGACCTAGAAAGTCAACTTAAAAGGAAAAAAAAATTTTAAAAGAATTAAAAAAGCAAGCTTAAATTCAGCAAGAAGCTGGATGTTACAAGACCCTTATTCACTACAGAGAGATTTCCAGTCCCTATAGGGAGTGGGATTCCTTCCCGCACCTTCTTCTAGGATTGCATGATTATTTATTCCCGCTAACCCTTCCATAAAGGAGCCAACAGCCACACTTCTAACCACAGCTGCAGGGAGAACGATGCCCTGACACGGCCGGTCCCACGTGCTAATGCCGCGGACCTTTCCGCAAGCCAACCCAAACCCAGGCGACTTGCCCAACGATGTGCCACAGGAACGACATGGCAAAACCTCCCAGCCAAAAGCACTGGGCGAGGAGGACCAGGGAGGGGGCATTGGGATTTACAGCCCCCTTCCTCTGCCAACTCTGCAGCAAATACTAGGAGATCCTTACCTTTAAATTTCTCCCTCTGCTTCCTCCACCGGTTCCTGGTCGGGCTGCCAGCAGGCAGCTGCCCTGCAACACCCGAGGGGAGCGGTGGGGAGCGGAGTCATCGCTGCCTCCCACGGCACAGACAGGTGCTTGGAAAGCTGCCCTGGGCCCGGCGGCGGGGCCGAGCCCGCGGGACTACAGCTCCCAGAAGCCCCGGTGCCTCCCCGCCNCCCCGGCATGCCCTTGCTGGGGAGGGAGGCCTCGCGGGGCTGCAGAGGAAACACTCTGAAACCTATTGTTTAAACGAGAAAAACAACCAAAACCATATATATATATATATGAGTGTGTGCATGTGTATGTGTATGTGCATGTGCATGTGTATGTATATGTATGTATAAAAAAGTAAAACTCAGCAAATATTTTTGTCTACAGCAAGGGGAAAATGGGAAGTTAGTGTACATGCAACACTCTGATTCTGGCAGGGGTTTGGTTTGCTGGGAAGAGAAGGGGAAAAAAATCGAAAGAAAAAAAAGGCTCATAAGCAAGTATTGCCAAATAACTGCAAAATCAGATGGGAAAAACTTAAATGTTCCCATACACCAATTAGTTAATGACTGGCCTCAAGCCTACAAACGTGCCCATACTTAACTGTATCCTCCACTGAAGTGAATGCAATTGAATCTCATACTCCAGTTGTTCCAGAAACTCAAGGCCTCTAGAAATTATAAGCATGGCTTAGTAATGGTGAGATTTTAGAAGTAATTAAGGGCTTATCCACACTGGGAGTTGCTGCAGAGTAGCTTCACTTGCATAACTCCCCTCTCCTGTGCTGGACACGTATTTCACACTAATACTGCGTTATTCTGAATTAGTTGCATTCTGAATGCACCATTCAGGCTTTCAGTTCACAAGCTACCTTCGCCTGAATCGATGAACTTGTGCAAAGTGAGCCTACACTGCATGTTCTTTTTTACCTTGTCTTTACCTTTTTACCCTGGGGCATCTCTTCCCAAAAGCTAGGCATTTCTTTCAGAAACTGGAAGTGAGGCTTCTCACAGAATCACTGCTGTCTGAATTTAGGAGACCAGTAGGAACACTAAATGCCACGAGACCAACAAAAATACCTTCGGGATCATGGCCCTATTTGCCTAACTGGGAACGGTTTGTTTTTTTCTAACACTGACAGGAAGGTTGTGCAGAGGAAAGCTCTCCTTTCAGAGTAAAATCTCCTTAGTAATTAGTCCTTGTAGGTAGCAAGCTTTAACGATACTTCATGGAGAACATAAAATTCATAATCTGTCCAGAGTATATCAAAGTTTGAAGTTTTGCCCAAATTTTATTAATCGTGTATGCATCAAAAATGTGAACAATGTTTACGTACAACGAGCCAGAGGAGTTCTTCCAAGACCAGTAGGTATTAAGCTCATGGATATACAAACAGCTCCCCTTTACCAGAGGTGAAGAGGAGAAGAAGGTGGTACCCATGAAGACCTCTTACCTTCCACACAGCACCACGCCAAAGCCAGCTCTGTGCAGTTGTATGGCAATGTTCCTAAATGAAGATTCCCAGAGCTCACGATGTGATGCAGAGGCAGACACAGAGTCCTGCCAGAACTGCAGAGGATGCACATGGCTCCGTGGCTTGTAGCACTGAGGCACAGCCCAGCTCTGCACAGGGCTGGCGGGCAGCTGCAGGACTTCTTCACTTGAGTCAAACCATTGAACTGCTTCTGGACTCCGTCTGGCCCAGGGAAGAGTTTAGCTGGTTTGCAAGGCACTACAGCCCATCTTATACTTCTAGAACAATCTGGCAGCACATGAATAGCATACTTAAGCCATAACCCGGATAAGCTTTCCAGGATAATTGAGATTTTACAGTATGCGACTTTTAAAAGTAAGTTTTCATAGACTTGCTAGAAAAATGTGAGTTTTGACCTAGCACTTTTCATTCCAAGATTTCTGAATAATCTTTTTTAATGCAGATTTAGCAAAGAAAAAAAAAAAGAAAGAGTATGTTCTTTTGACTTCAGTTCAAGTTCAATTGATAGAAGATCTATTAATCACTGGCATGCAATTTGCATTGAGAATGCCTGTATTAAAGCAGAGACATAGAAGAGCTGGAATGGATCGCTTCCTAAGATCTTGTGGCATTAGGAGTGGAACTATGTTTGTTTTCTCTGTTTTGTCCTGAACTCTGTAGCGTTTGGTCAGCTAAGGCAGTATCTCTTATTAAAAATGAGCCATAAGGGAGCTGCTTTTGTGAACACACAGGATTATTACTTATTCCAACAGGTATTCTGTTAGTTCCTGACTCTGCAAAGACTTGCATAACTAAATACACCATGAATAAGTCCATTGAAATTGCTACGGTCTGTCTAATATTTTCATCTTCCTATTTCCCAGAACAATAATGGTCCCAGTCATCTATTATTTGCAAGAATTCACAGATAAAGTCTGAATAAAGAGGAAACATGGATAATATAGCACCAGACCCTCCTATTGTTTTGTTGGAGTAGGGAAATCCACTGGAGACTAAACTTTCTGTAAACATCGGTCTGACACTGCCTGTCCTTCTTCCCTGCCCAAGGGAGCGGCTGACGTGGGGAACCTCAGCCCACCCCATTCACCTGATCACCTCTAACGTGGAGCTGAAAGAGATGCCATCTGTAAGGACCACAGGAGGATGAACACAGTGCTTTCCCCATATGGAAAAGAGAAGTAAAATTCAGGTGCAGATGATTTCCCAATAGCAGAAGGCAGGACAAGAGGAAAAACAATTTAGTGCCAACGATGCCAGAGCTAAAAATCCCACTGCCTTTCACAGGGGAGCTTTCTTAAAACCCCTGCACAGCACAGCACAGCACGGCACTGGGGCTCCAGCCTGCGTCTCCTTGTGCAGAGTAGGTCAAGTTTGCAATGCCATCCGTACACAGCAAATGCTTTCTGTGTTGCTTCTTTCTGTATTTTGAAAAGACTAGAGCTTTCCTCAGCACGTTCTCTTAAACACCTAGTCGGCAAGTGGAAAATGGAGGTAAAGCTGAAACAATAACCTTGCAAAGTGCTGAGCAGCAAACCAGAGAGCCAAAGTGCTCATGTTTTTCCTGAATACCTTTCACAGCTGCATGCTGGTTTCCTGGGTGCTTGCTGAGACAGGAGCTGATGCTGCCCTCTCACCCTGTTCCCAGCAGTATCCCACTCTGCCACTCGGTCTTGGGGGATTTGCAGGACATTTTCACTGGGGCTTGACTGACCACAAGTGAGCAGCGAAATCAGGTTCCCAACCAGTAGATCAGATGGCAAATATGCACTGTGCACAATACTTAATTTGCTCCTTTGTAACCTTGATGACATGTTAGAAGCAAAAGTAGAGGGAAGCTCATGGGAGGGTAGTTCCTCATCCTGTGACCCAAGAGAAAGGGTTTTTCTTCCTCCTCTGCCTGGGAAAGGCTCTGCTCTTACCAACCTTGGCCCTTGTGGCAGATGAAATGAGGCCACGGAGGGAATCTGGTCCGGGGAAGCAGCAGGAGGACCTGGGTCCTGGAGGGCAAGAACAATGCAGGAGGCTCTGCATTGTTCTTGCCAGCAGATGGAGCAGGGCTGGCATGGGAAGAGCAAGATGCAGGAGCAGGAAGCCCTCTGGCCTCCATCCACACCTGTCCCTCTCCCAGGCCAAGCTTCTCCTGCCCTGCTCCTGCCCCTGCCCTGGAAAGGTCTCACCTTTCTTGCCGGAGGTCTTTCTCCTTTCCTTGTCTGGCCGGAGGATCCCTCCAAAGACTCTCTAGACATGAAGGTAAACCTCTCCTAGGGCTGCCTCCTCGCACTGGTGCCTGCAGAAAGCTGAACACAGCAAGGAGCATTGATGAGTTTCTCCACTGCTGCATGCATGTCCATGCTCACATGTCCGCAGACACCCACCCACCGTTTTGCTGTTTAGCTGTGGATCAACTCGAGTAGCTGGAGACCTTCCACATACCTGTGCTCACCTTCCATTTCTCCTAAACTGGTTCAGTGTCATTGTCTGTAGTGGCCAGCTGGGTTATTTTCCACTCTTATTTCTGTTTCTACTGAGTTTAAGCCAGGACCAACACGAAAGATGGATATGTTCATGTCAGGTCAGCAAATTAAACCTACTGAGCTACGAATGACCAGATGCCCAAGGTGAAAAATCAGAAATGGAAGTGGAGATGAAGAACTTTTTTCCTGCTTAGCCCTGGACACAGGAATGAATGGAAAAATAACATGTAGCCCTCTCCCTCCCACCCTCTTGCCTTGAGGCCCTTCTCCAAGACTGATTCCCCACCAACACCCATTTCTTTATCTCTTTCACTTGCTTTTGTGATGAGATTGTGTGTGAGACAGGTCCTTCTGCAGCTCCAACCCATCCTATATGTTTCAAGCTTTGAAAGTCAGAGATGACAGTCTTCCCTTGATAAGCACACATCAGTGTGCTGTTCCCATCACATGATCGCTGCAGATGCAGATAATACAGTGGATGAAGGTGACCAGGGTCCTGACCACTGCATTTTCATCTGCCAATTTGAAGAGGGACATGTCAGACCCCAGCACACTGTGCTGTCTCAGTGGGTCAGTTCTGCGCAGGTAACTCCTCCTTGGGTATCAGCCTCCTCATGGCAAAGGTGCTCATGAAATAAGGTGGTCCGTGGCATGAGAAGGGACAGCAGGCTCTGATTCCTCCTCAGCAGGCAGCACTCAATGGGCACTATACTCAGCCAGTGGATAATACAGATACAGTGCTGCTAATGCGGGCATGGTTCGATGCAAATGTAAAGACAGACAGGTTATCCTATGAGTAACGTGAAGTGCTGTGCAGGATACACATACTGTACAGAATAAATACTGTCTTGTTTGCAGAAGGAGACATTTGCAGGTAACTCCAATATTTATGCCACATTCTTCCCTCTCTTGCCTTTTGGTTTTCATTATTCTGCTTTCTGGAATCAGTTCATTCTTCTTCCTCAAGGGAGTTGGATTCTTATATTTTTTTTTATTTTTAAAAAGCAGCTCTTTTGTTTATGTCATATATATGATCTTCACCATCATTAATTAAGACATCACCTGGTGTTATGCCCACAGGGACAAATACAAGCTTTGTAAATGAAAAAGTGCATCACTATCTCATTTGCTTAATAATAGTCTACACATCTGAAGGCAAAAGGTAGTTGTGTAGCCCCAGTATGTTCCAAAACTGCCATACTGGTGTCACTTATTTTACCCTGTTGTAGAAAAAAATAGAGATGATTGAAAATCCTAAAGCTCATACCTGAGAAAGGACAGCAAGAAATCAGCATGATTTGTATTCTGTCTTACACCTTTTTAGGGGCAGAAAGAGACCCTGCTGCAGAAGATGCCTTTGACATAGATGTTTGAATGATCTGCTACATAGACAGTAAGGAATAGCATTTTATAAGCTTTTTATGGGGTATTAAAAATCCAAAGGGGCCAAGTTTTCTAATGGAAAAAGCAAAATATTTCAGGGTTTGAACAGAGGCACCATCTGCATCACAGCAACCCCAGACTAATTGACTGTGTGTGTGTGCACACGTGTGTGTGCACGCATGTGTGTGTGTTTCAGAGGGACATTCTTTGCTTCAGTTCCGTTATAATTCCTTTAAATATTTATTACTGGAATGTAAATTCTGCTGAAAACTGAGGTCTTTGCTTTGGAAAAACCAGCCCATTGCCTACCACGGGTGTCGATGCTCAGTGGAATATCCAAGTCCCTTTTGGAGAAACAAAAGGATTTGGTTATATAAACAAACCTCTGCATTGAATTATAAAAGTGGGGGAAAAAATGAACAAAAACCTGCTGACTGCTTGTTGAACTACTCCTTGGCTATGTGTGAACTGAAGTTCTGCAGATCTAGCAAGAAGCAGGAGCAATATTAAAATGAATTGGTTACAAATAGTGGAAATAGTCCAGCAAGCATATTTAGAATATGCAGCCCTAAGGATGGCTTTGTTTTCAGATTGGTTTGTCTTTATTTTGAATGTAAAGCATTAATAAGCTTCTTAAGGAGATTGGGGATGGGAGAAAACATTGGCTGATCACCTTAAAGCCCAGGAAAATAAAAAAAGTTCTCAAGTTGCTGGATGAAATAACAAACTAGAATGGGTTTATACTTCTTACATTGCTATGAAAGCTTTACTTCTTGATCATTTCCAGACACCAGAAGGTTATTAAAAATCCACAAAGGGAAAAGAAATTCTACATTTATATGAGCTTTAAAACTTATTTTGGGACCTCAGCTTGTTACCAGTGTAACACAGAGAAAACCTGTAACATGAAAATTATTGCTCATCAGAAAGAGGGACGAAGGACTAGACTAGCACTACCAACACTTGGGAAGGGATTTATCACATAAACTTTGGGGTTACACAAAGGGGGTCAAAACTGGAATAGGCTGGTGTGGACAGTACCAGTGCTTAGGCTCGAGTATTTGTATCACTTTAAAACCTACTGTCATTTCAAGGATATAAATAGGCTTGGAAAAAATCAGATTATTGAAAGGATTAAATTGGGATCAGTGTCAGTAATAATCTATTCCTTTGTGGTGACACCAATTGAAAGAAGGAAAGTTTGGGGGAGGGGAGTAATGCTGTACAATACTGCCTATGGGTTGTGTGGGAGCAGGGAATATAAATGAGGGGAAGGAAGGTTAAATAGCACAGCCCCCACGTGCCTGGTAGGCTGGGCAAGCAGAAGGACAAGAAAATCCTCCTTAGATATAGCACTGGCTGAAGACCCTGTCTCACTGAAGGCTAGTTGCAGTGATGGAGTGTCAAAATATACTAGTTGTTCTAGTTTATCAACCTAACAAAGTCTGTTTGTGTCTGTGTTCCTGTACTTCCAGCCCCACCACCCAGTGTGCCACAAAGTCATAGAGGGGATTTTTTCTTTACTTCTTTTTTTTTAAATCACATTCCCAGAACCTTCTCCCTACAGTGACTCTCCCATTATGTCCTAACCAGGCTGGAAAAAGGGCAGCACATGCCTGGCCACTGTGTCTCCGGGGACTCTGGAGCGTCCCAGGCTGAGGAATGTAGCGTGATCTCCAAGCAGCAGCCCCTCTATCTCCAGTGCAGCTCATGGCACTGCAATTCCCCTGGCCAGCCCTCACTCAGCTGGTCTACAACTGGAACCTTTGCAGGTGTTGCCTATATAAGGGCCCATCTCTGGAAACATTCAAGGTCAGGCTGGGCTCTGAGCAACCTGGTCTAGTTGAAGATGCCCCTGCTCACTGCAGGGGGATGACCCCTAAAGGTCCCTTTCAACCCAAACTATTCTATGGGGAGGAAGGGTATCTCACTGGATAGGGGTATTTTATCCTTCTGCTAGCTGGCTGAGTGGATGGTGCTGCGAGACTGGTGGTAGAGCAGCTCAAGGCTTTGAGCACATTTCAATAAATATACCTAACTATAAGCAACGTAGTGGTGAGAAGAAAGGAATGCAATGTTTCTTGGAATAAATAACACTTCTAATAACTACCTCACTTATACTGCCCAATGACTGGAACAAAAATAACAGGGTAAGCAATTCCCAGCACTGTCCTCGGGTGCTTTCCCAAAAGTTTGCTTTCACTCTGTACTAAATGAATTATTTGGTTCTTTACTGTTGAAAGAACAAAGGTTGATATTTGGATTTGTGCCTTTATAGCTCTGTCTCTTCAGTGGCTTCCTCACAAAAGCTTGTGGTTCTTTTCACATTTCCCATCTGATTTTTTTTTCCTAAGTACGTGTTTAAATTTCTTCCCCTATTTCTCAAGGCACAAAATGCAAACCTCTGCATCTACAAAAAATCTCTGGCACTTTTCTTTTATTTTCCTTCTCTTTCAGTCCTGCTTCTGCTTTCCGTTTTTACTTCTGCTCAGTTAATTAGTAATTTATAATTATTTCCCTCTTTATTTACGCAGGCATGTTTTTTCCCTGGGAAGCTGCTGCCTGGTCCTTGGGAGTTGGTGTAACCTGACTCCAGCCCTGATGGTTCTCTGCAAACCTAGTGGCGTCATGGAGCAGCCCTCAGCAATCAAGGGGCAGGATCGCTGGCTCACTTAGCCCTGGGCACTGGGCACTGGACGCTGGGTGCCCACTCGCTGTCAGCCTGGTGCACCACAGCATCTGGCAATGCATACTCATCCCGACAGAGCCTGCCCTCAGGTGGGTTGTGAGGCCAGAAACCCTTGCAGGGGAGAGGCACAAGCGACTTGGGAGAGTGAGGAGGGTGAGGGCATCCCAGTGCCGCAGGCTTGGTCCCCTCACCTCCCGCCACCACTTTTCTGCTGGGGAAACCAAGCTGGCAGCAATAGCTGCTACTACCTGCTTCAAAGGGCTCCTGCCAAGCACGTCACTGCTATTTGTGTAATGGGCTGAAAGTCTTGAGTGAGCGGTGATACATAAAGGAAAAGTTTTTGCGTAATTACTGATCCTTACAGCTTCTCATTCTAGAAAACTTGAGGGTAAGGAAATAGCTGTAAGGGTAAGCAGGAGATAAACCTCTGTTCATGGCACCTTCCTTATTTATGCATTTCCAGCATGTCCCAGAGCTGTTATCCCATAGGCAGGGCTTACCAAGGGTGCAATCCCTTTTTTCTGCATTTCGAAGTAATTTCCAGCTTTCTCCTTGGATATCAATTAGAACCATCAGAGCTGATCAAAAAGCAGAGAAAAAAATCTTCACAGATACTTAATTTAAATTTCCTTCCTAAATTTTTTTTTAATTTCAGATGTTTTAAAAATGTGTTTCAAACACCTCTTTCTTAAGGTTGTGAGCAGATTTCCTTCTACTCTCCCATAATCAGGTAATAATAGAAACAGCATATGTCCCCTTCTATATCCACATTAAAGAAGTTTATGCCTGTCCCACTTAGGAACTAGCTGCTGCTGTGACCTGCATTTTTTTCATCTCATCTCCACTTTCTTGTGGGATCATTTTAATTTTTCTGTAGTGGTAGGAAGGGAGTCCCAGGCATGTGTTTTTCTCAGAATCAGGCTGAGACTCAGTCTCTGGCCACAGCTGGTGCTCAAGTTGGTCAAAGGCTCTAGTTTGTCTGAGCGGAAAACTGTCTCTTTAGTACTGGTAGCCAGAAGAAATTCTTCACATTAATGACAGTCAGATTCCAGTGACTCTCTGTTCACTTCTAGGCAGCTCCTGGTCCAAATAGTTTAAAACTTTCCATGCTCTCTGACCAGGACACCTTTTGCGATGATGCACAGGCTGGGAAGCAGCACCTGGTTTGATTTCAGCTCCCCCATTTGCTGCAGTTTGCTGGGTTTTGGAAAACATCCTATGGAAGACAATTCATCAGCAGCTGGCGCACAGGCTACGGGCAAAGCAGACCTAGGCTGCTGTGGGCTCTGCTCCCAGTGCCTTAGGTCACAATGCTGGTGCCTTGGGTCACCCGCCAGTGTGAGGGCCAGAAGCACAATATGCTCCAAGATGGAGCCTTGGGCAGCAGGTACCCCCCGGGTGAGCTCACAGGCCAGGGTTGTTTCACAGTGGAGCACAAAACTCACTTTTTCTCAGATGCCTCACAAATATGAAAAGGAGTGGGAGGGAAAGGACAAAGAAATGTACTCAAGTCAAAGGGGCCAAGTACTAGGATAGGAGGAGCAGAGTCCATGTTCAATAACATCTATGCTTATCTCAATATTGTACCTGGTGCCTAGGTACTGTAGCAATTGGAACCCCATAAATACCAATGGCAGATAGTAATTAGCACCCCATAAATACCATCAACAGATAATCTTGCCATTAGGAAACAAGAACAAGATTTTCATAACCAACTGGCCAAGCAAGCTTGAAGGCGAAAATAACAAGAAGATGAAAAAAACACCATTCAAAAACAAAATTCTTCCTCTGGAGTAAAACGTTTTACTGGAAATAAAGCCTAAACCAGCAGCCTTATACTAGCCTTAGGCTCCAAAGTGCCCCAAGTCAATTTATATCTGGCTGATAAAAGGGTAGTTGATTGATTCATTACAGCCAAAGGCTCAGCTCCTAGGAATGCACGGTGCTTAATTTTTTTTTTTTTGTGGGATCCCTTTGATCTCTGCTGGAGGTTGAGGAGCAGGCTCCAAATGATGAAGTATTTTTTGAATTATATTGAGACCATTTCACAGAAAAGTCACCTTCAAGTCTCCAAGACTCTCTCTAGAGACACAGGGATGGTGGAAAGCTTCTAGCATGACATTTTTATCTGAGAGAAAAGGAACAGAGCAGATCTTAAAAGAATGGTGATCCAATTGCATTTGGACCAACATTAAGATCCGGATGTGGGACTTCAAGTTTTCTACATACTAAACTAAAAGCACAAGTTTCTGTGAGGGTATCTGGAAGCAATAACAGATTTACACATCTCTGTAGATCAGCTAGAGGAGGAAGGCAGGCATCCTACACAACCTAAAAAACCAGCATTTGGCACACGGAAGAAACTCACCTTTCAATTCAGTGCATTAAATTCCACAGCAGTATTTATTCCAGGTCAACAAAAGGCGTCAGAGATATGGCATCTGCTCCCTACCGTTCTCCCTCTACACAGAGCCTTCCCCATCTCCCCATGTACCTTAGAGCCCAGAGAGTCTTTCACCTTGTCCTGCCGGCCAGAGTTTTGTTACGTTTGCTACCCTGCTGTAGAGCTCCTGCAGCCAGACCAGTAGCTAAGAGTCTGACAGAGTCTGGGGTTCTTCTCATCACAACTGGTGGTCAGCAGGAGTGGAACCTGCAGTTCAGTATCTGACAAGCTCTCTGGCAAAGCAAGTCACGTAACAAGGAAACCTCCTTCAGCATAACTCTAATAACCTCCTCCATAATAATATAGACATGTGGAAGGCTCCATGTTCACTAACTGTATTTACCCGAGCATTGCAAAATATTAAAGAGCATACTTAGCAAAACAGGAGCTTTCAGGTATTCTTTTTGGTATGCAATTGTCAAGGGCAGAGCTGCACATTGAATTTGTATCTGTGTTGAAACCTCCACTGACTTAATTAGAGTAAAATGCATGAAGTGTAGTCATTATAATCTGCTTTGCAGTGACACAAACATATATAAGCCTTGTTTATATGACAGGAGTGTCCAGACCTTGCATCCAAGCCTTTGCCAAGAAAAGCCAGGTTTGAGTAGGGGAGAAGGAAGGAGGGGGAAAGGGAAGACCTTAAGAATTGCTCAGCTGGTATTACTAAAATGCATGCAAAGAGCCGCTAATTCTTTCGCTGGCTCCACCCTTCCCAGTAGCCTCATTATAGTAAATAAAGTTGCACTTATTTGAAAACTCAGGTTTCATAAGGCTGGCTGCACCAGGGGAGCCAGCAGCACAAGCGGCGCTGAAGATCTCTGCTCCTAAATGCCAAACCCCAGTGCTTGTGCCCCTTCAGTTCCTAGGAGCATCTCTGTTTGCTTTCAGAGAACAGATTGAACTTCTGCCTTAAATTAAAAGCATATCGTGGCAGATACTCTAATCACAATGTCTAAATATAATACAAGGGAAAACAATTTAAGAGAGCTCAGCTACACTTTTTTAAAGCAACTGTCAGGAAACTGCCTCTGTGGCTTGCTGCTTTAGAGTAAGATTAAATGAATCAGTCTCACCATTTGAATGCGTGGGAAGTCAGAGACAGCAAAGTGACAACTAAGGATGGTTTATTTATAATTGGGCCCTCCTCCTATAGCTGTTTGTGCACTAGTCCTGTGCACTAAGTTCAAAAGTACCTGCCCTTTATGTAAAATTACTCACAAATGCTACGTGTAGACCAGGCGGATGCCTACACTGGTTTGGCTGATTATAAAATTCATGTAATTATTATTGAACTCTCTAGTGATGTTTGGAAAAAACGTACAGCTTATTATGCAGCAGCTTCAAAAGGCTCTGACTCCCCAGCCCTTCAGCCAGGAGTTTTTCACAACAAGGAGAAGCTTGAGCTGGGCATCACTGCCAGGAGAAGTCCTGCGGGATGGCAGGGGGGACTGGGGCACCACCTGAGCAGCAACTTTGCAGCCAAGGCAGGTCTGTAAGGGCTGGAGGGTGATGTGGAGGCAGCCTCGGTGGATGCTTTACTAGCAGGGACATTTGATACTTAAGCTGCTGCTCCCCTCTCCTTGAGCAAAGACACCTCTGACTTTAACCCAGAGGTTTAGAGGTTCCCAAAACAAGAGTTGCCAAAGACAAGTATGAATGCTGTACCTCCAGCTGCAGTCACAAGCTTGAGAGAAATTCAGTAGTTTATGATACTATCTAATTAATGAGCCTGACTGAAGTGGCATCGCAATGAGAAATGGGTTTGCTGAAGGAAACATGCGGGTTTCTCATCTCCACCACCTCAGGATGTGACCCCAAACTTTTGAAGTGTCCTTCTGAGTGAGGAAAGGCAATATCCACAAATCTGAGATGAAGTTGCCAAGAGGAGGACCCAGGAGTGGCTGAGTTCCTCAGAAGAAGAGCAGGATTGCTCTTTGCCCAGCCTCCAAGTGGGTAAGTGGAGTTGAGCTAACCACGAGCTTTCCTTCCTCCCTACTTTGGCAGGTTTGGCCTTTAGTCTGTAGCATCAGCCTGTGCCCCTAACTGGGAAATATTATTAAAATGACATTAATAATGAAGAGAGACAACACAGCATCTCTCACAGTGAGGGAGCTCCTGACACAGCAATGCTTTTCCTAATAAACTGCCTTGACAAACAGTTTACTTATATTCTTATTTCAATTAGATGAACTACTCTGCAGCAGCAAGGATGAGTATGGCTCAGTGTTATTACGAGAAGTAGTAAATATTTATTTGGCTCTCTCAGCATGGAAGTGGGTGGGCAGCAAGGTCTCAAGACAAGACCTCCTCAACACAATTTTTAAAGTCATAGGCACAGGCTGCAGCTAACCAGCAAGGCACAACACTGTTCTGCGAACCCATCACTAACTGCTTAGCTATTGATATTGGTACAGCATTAACAGTGATGGACATCATGGCCAGGTTTGGATCTTACAGAGATCTGGGCTGTAAAAGGAGATGACCTCCATTAAATAGTCAAATAAGTGTAAATATTACAAGGGTTTCCCATCACTGGCAAAGAGGCTCCTGCCAAGCTCAGGGCTGTGTTGAGGCAGGCACGGCATGTACCATATGTGCTCCTTGGCCCACACTACCTAAATGCACGAATTCCCCAAGCAGATCGGTGGTCAAGTCATGGGCTCAGATCTCCAGGCTCCTGGCTGAGCAAGGGAGCCCTGCAAAGGCAGGAAAAGGACTGCTGAAAGGTCCTGAGAAATTTAATCAAAGCAAAGAAAATCTCCATCTCTGCTTTCTTGGAAACTTGGCCCTCCAATTTCAAGTATTTTCTGTTGACAGCATGAAAGTCATGAAAGTAAACATGCATGCTTGTCTTTGAAACACTGCTAGTCTTCTGGTCATTTGGGGAGGGGGGATAAGAATGTTTAACTTAGAAAAAGCAGTTGCTTTCCAGAAAACCCACAAGGCTCTCTGCATTGTGTGGATTGGAAGCCATGAGGTTCCTGTGAGCACATCTGTACTTATCCCTGCAGTATGGAAGATCAGCTTTGGCAAAGCGCCATGTAAAACTTTATTGCTTTAAGGTCAATGAAGTTTGTCTTATAAGGCCTAACTAAAATTTTACCTCAGTCTGTATAGATTTTTCTCCCTTATCATAACTTCCAGTATAATAAAATAATTAACATTACTGCTCTGATACCTTTCTTTGAAAAGGCTGTTTCAGAGGCCAAAGGGTAGAGGGAAGTCCCTTCCCTTGCTGTTGAAGCCAAACCATGTATGAGATCAAATATAGCTGTTCTGTGCTGGTGAGGCCATGCAATGGGTCTTTTTAAGCTGGAGAGCAGAGAAGGAGATAAATAAAGCTGAGCGGTGAGGTGGGGTATGTGAGTGGGCCAGGCAGGCATTGGCCAGTGGGAATTTGGCTTGTAACTCAGCCGGTGAATAACTCCATAGAGTCTATAATGACAGGGGACCTCACCTGATGCATCATCAAAAAGACAACACACTTAGCAGAACAGAGCATCCCTCACACAATCATCCACAGCACTTCACACAGCGCTATAATCACAGCCTGCCCATATGTGACTTTTTTTCATATGTGTTGCCCTTTTAATCTGAAGTAGTTTCCTTCTTCCCCTTTGACTGGTGTTCAGGAATG
Organism: Anhinga rufa; assembly: GCA_013400875.1. NCBI lineage: Eukaryota > Metazoa > Chordata > Aves > Suliformes > Anhingidae > Anhinga > Anhinga rufa. The sequence goes on along the minus strand of VZTV01023426.1, from coordinate 9,101 downwards.
GATTTAAAATGGGCATTAAATCTAAAATTTCAGACCCAGAAGCACAGGGTTCGGAGTGTAAGATGGTTCCTCACGTGCATGTACACATCCCTACAGAAATGATTCGGAGTCTGGAGCAGCTGATTTAAAAGGCTGGGCCAAATTGTCCTTCCAAGTGGCTGTGTTTAGAGATGCATATCTGTCTGTGGGCATCAGCATCACTGGTACCAGCAGAGCCACACTGGCTGGTAGCAGCTGAGGCTCTGCCCATGGGGCCCTGTTGATGCCACTGGCCACCAAAAAAGTTTGAGTTTATGCTGGTGGAGACTGTCCCTTCCTCGGGAGTGGCATTTTTGGTAAGACAGAGTGTGTGAGCTGGAGTGTAGGGGATGTGCTGGTGGTTTCACCAAAGGAAGCTGAGGAATTACAAAGTGAAGTCAGAGCAAAATTTAGAGGAGGATTATTTGAAAAATTTCTTCTTTAAAAATTGGGAAAATATTTGGGGGATAAAAAATATTGAAATAATTTGTTACGCCCTGCGTTGTTTTGGGCAGGATATAAGGACTACGTGTAATCTTTGTTGTGTAGAATGGTTTTGGTTTTTTTTTTTTCCTTGCTCTAAGCATCTCTCTTAATACAGCCTTACTGGTGGAATAATTCACAAAGCCTGCATCACAAATGCGGTGCTCTCAGGAGCTAGGTACTGATGTGCCCTTTCCCACTGCAGCGGAGGTAGGAGGGTTTCTAGCGAGCTCTGGGAAGCAGGAGTCTCTCAGGAATTTCTGAGCACAGAAAATGCATGACTAGGTGCTGTTGGTGATTTTCACCAAGAGGATTTTCTTCAGTGAATTTTTCCTTATTCCAGCCAAGGACAAACCTCTGACACTAGCCCACATTATTGTTTGAAGACAGATTGAAATCTCGTGATTCTGACATCGTTTTATTTTTAATTTCCACACTGCAAATGTCAGGGGAAAAAATACCCTAAAAATTATACTTCAGAAAAGACTATAATTACTTCCAATTAAATCATGGCCCTGGTTGTTTGAAAGACTTGACCACAGCTAGAATTTCATTATCTGATAAGCACTTTTTTTTTTGTATTTCAAAGTTCCTTTTTTAATAATAATAAGAAAAGGATCCAAGACCCTGACAACAATACCTGAGCCAACTGCAAAAGCTCGATGATGGGAAATTGTGTTTAACCCCTCAAACGGAGAGGCCGCATAATTTTGAGGGCATTTATTTCAGCGATAGTCCTGATGGGGAAGCAAGCTTCAGAAATGTGATCTGATGTGGTGGTAGGCATGGATGAGGCGACCCGACCTCTGCCTTCCCTGGGATACTAATCAGACTGTGCGCTTTCATCGCACCTTTCTTCCATCCATGGTACCTAAAGCGTTTTACCAACATCTGTCCTGTTTCTCATTGCCACACTCCTGTCTATATCGGGGTACATCTATTGAAGCCACTGAGGCTTTATCAGCACCATCTGGTTTCATAGCAGGAATTAAGTCTCATCCCTCTCTACGTCTGCACAATAAATCCAACTGTTACCCCCTGAAAGAGGCATTTGCATCACACAAGGTGCACTGAGGATGCCACTGATGTTCAGACTGAGTAAAAATATCTGTGTTCTTATAGAGTCCCACTTGCTGGTGCACATGATAATTTTGCTGGAGGTTTTTGTGGCCTTATTTTGAACTTCAGCTATGACAGAGCCATCGGTCCCCAACCCCACTCAGGTATGCAGTTTATTTTCCATATGTGTTCAAAGATAAAGGCCTTTGCTCAGAACATTAAAAAATAAGCAGTCATGGTCCCAGTCCAGTACGCTGGCTATTTTCTGACATGCTTAGGAGTCAGTCTGTATCGTTTCTCATGCTGAAGAGGGAGGCGTGGGCTGGAGGGAAGGGGCAGGGGGGCTTCTGCAAAGCATATGCCTGTAGAAAGGGGTGTGTGTGGAGGGATGGGTGATGCTGAAGGGACCTGAGCCTAGCAACAGAGCAGCAGCAGGGTGTAAAGGCAGTTAATACCGTGGCCCCTTTCCCTTAGCATCCCAGCCAGCTGTAAGGCCAAGTGTTTCAGTCACTAGCAGCGACCCAAAATCCCAGTCACAAGGGACAAGATTTTCTCCGGGTGATGCCACGGAGGCAGCCTGTAGTGAGTGTTTGCTAGTGATTAGCAGAGATGTAAGGCTGGGAATGGACATACCATAGCAGGCTGCCTGGGCACCTGCAACTTGCACACAGAGCAGACATTCCTGCTATCCATGGAAAAATCCTCCCCCAAATATTCCACATCACAGTGGCTAGTCTCTGAGCTGATTGTATTAGGAGGAAATAATTTTAAAATTGCAATTGACTCACCAGTAAAAATATGTGAGTGTACCCAGCAAATAAAGTAGATTCCCTCAGCACTTACCTAATAATTTTGCTTTTAATTAAACTGTCCATTCCCTCACTGATTTACATTTAAAAAGAAAACATCTGTGTGTATTTCACTGGGAAACCTTCCTCTGTGTTTACAAAAATATTTTGCTTTGCTTAATATGAAAGATTTGGGGCCTGATTCTTCTTAACAACATGCTGCCTTCCAGCTCCATCCATGAAGGCAAACAGGTATTAAAGTTTGTCACTGAAAGGGAAGTGCTCACCCTGTGTGCTTACAGCCTTTCTGTTCTGTTTGGGTTTTTTTTGTTGTTGTTGTTGTTGTTGTGTTTTTTTTAATGTACCTTACAGTCTTTTATTTGTACGTTTATTAGGCTCAATCTTTTTGAAGAAGAAAATGCAGTGGATGGACAATGAACTGAGAAAGCTGGGAGCCACAAACCCCCTTGGCTTTCTATAGAACAAGGAGGAAGAAACTGCACCTCAGCAGCAGGCAGCTCTGGCATTGACCCTGGAGTGCTCTTGGCACAGCCGGGGCCAGAGAAGCAGAGAAGCGGAGGTGATGCCACCGTAGCACTTCTGGCTCTGAGAGACAGAAGGGTACCTCGTGTCCATTCGTACAATCCCTCTAAAATGGGAATGGTGCCCAAGAACTATGTTTTAAAACTTGCCTGCCTTCCTTCTTGCACCTTGACCTCCAAAATCTGTATTAACTTTAAAAAAAAGAAAAAGAACCCCAAACTCTCATCATTTCCTGCTTCTCCCACTGCAGTTGGGTATAGGCACAGGTTGCTACCAGCAGCCCTCTGAGACACAACAGTTGAACACTGTGTGCCTTTCTGGAGAAGTGAGTGACATGCCCAAGACCACCACAATTTGCATGTGTGGGGCAGAAATGGAAATGAGCCCCTCTGAGTGCCAGCCCAGGGCTGTAGAAAGGCCATCCCTCCTTTTCTTGGCTTAGTTTCTGCCACCACAGCCCTGGAGCGATGGTGGATATAGCTGAGGATGCTGCTGCCTCAGTGGTACACAACACTCCATGACAAGGCTGAGCGTGCCGTGTACTCGCACCCAGACTATGGGTGTGTTTAGGTAGACCTAAAGATGCAAATGGAGAAATGAAAAAAATCATAAGACATTAAAATGTGCTTCTCCAGTGCTGGTTCATGATTGTCTCCCAAATGAAGGGGCCAAAGAGAAGCGATAGTCTGTTGGGGTGGGAAAGTCTTTCTGCATTCAACATTTTAGTGATATGTCCTGTGGTCTCAGGTATGCAGAGAGCAGATGACCATCTCTTCTGCAGAGAGACGGGCTCGCCCCAGGGCTGCTGTGGCCTCGCTGCTGGTGCCTGGCTCCCGATGGGTATGTTCACTCCACGGCAGGGCCTAGATGACCAAGGATATAGCATCCTTGCATGAATGCTCGGTTTGGGGGAGAACGGAAAGAAGGTGGTAGGCTCAGAGCTGGGCCACCCCCAGAGTGCATCCCTGTCTGTGCACAGCAGTGTGAAAGTGCAACAAGGGGTTGCACCCCCCGGCTCCAAACTACATGCCCCAAGTCCCCTCTGAAGGAGACTCTCATGGGGAGACCCCTGCATGAGCCAAGGAGGAAGGTGAAACCCTGCTCCCTCTGCATGCCCACATACCACAAGCTTCCTCCATGCACTGGATTTTAGCAGCTGATCTAGTGGGCCGAGGTCAGGACCTGTTGGGGCTAGTTTTTGTTTACCAAACATGCTGTGACCTCATTTGGCAACAATATTTAAAAATATATAAGACCTGAATGGTCCTAGGTCGTGAAGATATCCCCATTAATTTTCCTATCTTTGGATGTATTATCAGCAGATGAGAATCTGTAACGTCCTTGGCATTACCGAGCCTGAAAGGCAAATAGGAATTGCTGTCCTGGGCCAGCCAAGTAGGCCATCAAGTTCAGCACCTTGCCCCTAAAAGAGGCAGAATAACCTGTGCTTTGAAGCCAGGCAGCTTTAGTATTTGCATAGGTATGTCATGCACAGGTTTGGCTGCTCCAGCATCCCCCTCTGTGTTCCACCCGCCAGCCACAGGGCCAGGAGGCAACATTGCCATGCCCAGGCCACACACAGTGAGTCCTGTGGACCCCTCTGCCAACCCCTTCCTCTTTTCTTCTGGTGAGGAAGTGAGTTTGGTTTACATTTTAAGCTCCTGCATCATGCTAGCTTTGATGGACATGGAGTTAACGCAGGCCTGACGGCTACGACATAGCTCAGGGTGAAATGGAGAGGGAGAAGAACCCATCAATGCAGTTTCATGCAGCAGAGGCTGGTACCACTGCATCCACTTCACAGTTGAGGACAGCAAGGGTGATGTGGCTAATCAGGAGCCACGCTGCAGCAAAATGCAATGACAAGAAGTGAAGCCAGTTCCTTTAGCAGCCTGCTCGTCTCCTCTGGTTTTGTCCCCTGCTCTTCTCCAATTCTTCTCCATGTCTCCTCCACGTCTCCTCCTTGGCTCTGAGACGGGGATCCATGGCTGCCGCTCTGATCAAGGGCAAGAAGGCAGGCTGGGTTCAGAAGCATCAGTAGCCTCGGAAGGCAGATAACATCCTCCATCATAAAGGAAGAGAGCAGTGCAGAATTGCAATGACCAGAAACATGTTTCAGGAAAATGTGAGGTTATCGACTCGGTGCCTAGAGCTGAACCTGGAGCGTCGCCATGGCTAAATAAAAGAGTTCAAATACCGTGCCCACTGCCATCTGCGCTGCTTGCCCTCCAGCTCTGGCCTGGACTTGCCCAGTGGTCCAGCTGGAGGCAGCTCCATTTCTGCCCAAGATTTGGTGGTGGTTGGTCTTGGGATCACTCTCAAAATGAAGCAGGGATGAGACGGCAGCAGGTTTTGCTCCCTCTGCTGTACAGAGACCTCCAGTGCCGTCCCAGCCGACTTTGCGCCCTCAACCACCTCCACCTGCCCTGCATGCCACTCCCCGACACATTTAACACGCATCCTCAGCTTCATGTTGTAAACAGAATGCTAATGGGCCGTGAGACAGCCCTCCTGTTACCTCAGGCATTGTCAGTGGGGAAAAATATCATGCAAAACACTGAAGATATACCTTGCAAACAAGGGGGCCCGCAGGAGCCTGGGGATCACATCCTCCGCAGTGCAGACATGGCCATCCTGCTGTATCAGCCGGTCAATATGGGTTGCTTCCCTGGCCCGTTTTTATCTGCCAGTGCAGGCATCCTTTGAGCACCCCAAGACTAGGGGCCAGGCTGGCTGGAGCACTTGGCTTTCACTGAAATCCCCAAATAAAAGTTACCTCTTGTCTCCTCCTCCTCCTCGAGACATCAACAACAAGGAGCTGCCGGGTGTCGAGCCCTGCTGCGATCGAATCCTGCAGTGGGAGAGGTCTGGGCTGGCACCAGCAGCGGCAAGAGGCAGCGTTTTTGGGGACCAGCAGGCGCAAAGAGAGTACATCTTCACCTGTCTGGTCCCAGGCTGCTCGCCGGTAAGGAGCTCCAGGCGGGCAGATCCAGACGGGAGTTAATGCAGGATCACAGCCCAAGGTTTCATTTCCACCTTTGCCAGAGGCTTTGCATGAGTCTCAGCTCCCTTGCCTGTGTAGTGGGTACCTGGTGACTGACCTTCCTTTGTAAAGCCCCTGTGAGGCAAAGGGGGCTCCGGATAACGTGGCTTCACCTACAGCTTTCCTGTATGCACCGACAGAAACGATACTGGTCGGGTTGGTGTTCCTACAGCAAGAGCTCAGCCAGAGAGCTGGATCTTTTAAAATAAAAAGGGGGGGGGTGGGGGAGGGGGAGTAGTGGCTGTCAATCTCAGTAAGTAAACTCTTCTTTGATGTGGTTCCTTTTTTTAAAAAAACAAAAACACGACCGAATCCTAACAGCAACAATGTATGTTTATTTTAAATGCATCCGCTAAATATTTACACTGCAAGCAAGCTAAATGAAAAAAAAAAAGGATAAATTGGAACTTTTGTCAGTGAACCAGATTGTGAAATGCCTTGAGGGAATAGAAGATTTATTTGGGGAGAGGGGGAGAGGTAGGAATTTTCCATGCTATTGTAAAACATGAGCTCAAATTATATGATCCCCACAGCCAGTGAATTGCAAAGCTTCAATCAGCTGCCTTTTTTATTTTTTTTTCCTTCCTCTCTTTTCTATAAAGAGGAGGGGGGGGAAGACAGAAGTGTTTCACCAACTTCTGTTGACTGTTCCTTTTTTCTCCTGATTGAAATGTGTTGTTAAACAAGATCCCACATAATCTCAGCAGAGGGTTTCTCTCGCTCGCTCCCTCTCCTTCTGGGAAGCCGCGATCAGTGCCATCGGCGCTTGATTAT
>VZTV01023423.1:2398-25612 GCA_013400875.1 Anhinga rufa | reverse complement strand
CAATTTCTAGTTATGCTATCCCCACTGGTGTGTCTTCATCTGAATGCCACTGGCCAGAGAGGACCTAAATTTAGCCATCTGGGCACGGTATATACTCATGCTTTTGCTCGAGGGTAGATAGCTGTCAAAGGGGCATCTCATTTGACAACTTGCTTAGGTAAGACATGGGTTACCTTATAATTGTGTCAATGTTCTGCTATGGCTGGGAGCAGCTTCAAATTTGGGGAGTGTTCTTGCAGCAGCTGGTTGTTGGCTGTATGATGTTCAATTTTTATTTATAAGCATTCCCAGTAGTTGGGACAAAGGGCACTTTTTTCTTGTTGTTGTTAAAACACTGATAATACTCTTAAAGATCTGCACAAACTGAAAAACCTCAAAGATTAGCCAGTAGTACAAGTTTATGAGCTTGTTTCTAACCCATTATATACCACGATTGAAAATGATATTGATTATAAGGAAGTCCCAGACTGGAGCTAAGTTATCTTGGTGACAGAATCTTATCTTTTCTACTGCTTAACCTGTTAATGGTGGACTAGCATGCTTTGGCTTTGGAGTCAGAAGACTGAAGTCCACAAGGTGCTTTTTCTGCAGAGGGCCTTCCTCTTCAGAACTCACTGCAGCTTGGCCACCAAAACTTAAGCCCCTTTGCCTTCAGGATCAGTTTAAGTCACATACTTGTTCTGGTGAAAGGCTGGGTTTTTTATTTTGCCAGATAATATGCTTCTGCAACTCATTTATTGACATGCCACAGAAACACAAAAGTGTTTGTGTTCTGGCTGAAGTTACACATGTCACAAAGTTTACCGCCTCATTCTAACATAAGAAGTGATGCATTACCATTTTTGTTCAATGTGATCTATGTAGTTTTCTATTTTTCATTTTGTATGCATTAACAGAGATAAAGTATGCGTTTTTCCTCATCTACATGCCTTTCAGAGTAGGCTGGAACTGATCACTTGCCCTACATTTTAGTAATCCATGGCCTTCCTTAAAGTCACCTCTGTTTCTTCCTAATGCAAACTGGGAAGCATTCTGCTGCCCTGCCAGCTTTCTTAAAATGACAAAAGCAGCTGGACCTAATAGTCTTCTGAAGGCAATACTGTGTTTTGGATGTGTATTGTGCTTTTTATGCTATCCATTTTATAGGCTTTCACTGGTTAAATATCTGTGAATACAGAGGAGCAGATTTTGTGAACCACTAGCAGATGTTCGCTGTTGCTAGTTTTATGAGTCTTGTAGAACAGCAGGAACAGACTATGTGCAAAACATTTTTTTTGTGATTTTGCCATCTCATACTGTTCTCACAGCGCTGGCTCAGTAATGATATGATAAAGCTTGGGAGGTAAGCTTTGATTGCAGACTAGCTGCTGTTGGGGCCTTCAGAAAGCCAGACCTGTAAAGTGCAGTTTGTTTTCAAAAGCCTGTGGCTGAGACAGATGGGATAGCTGGAAATATGTCATTTATAATATATTCAAATGCTTGACCTCTTATTCAGGCATTAGCTGTTATGACAAGGATGCTGAATGCTTAAACTGTCTCACAGTTTGTTTTGTTCAGATGTAAGCTGTGATAGCTTTGTGTGAAATGCTAATTTTGGATGAAATTATCATGTTAGCATGAGTTATTTGATTTTTTGTAACAACTTCTTGTACAGAGGAGAAGAAGATCACTAAACAGTTTCATGTAAAAAGCAAGAGTACTAGAATCTGTACATTTCAAATATTTTCTTCAAATAATGCCTTATTTTAAACCTGGCTATGTTTTGGTAGGGAGTGTATCAATGTGGTAATTTACTGTCCTCTCTTGAGCTAACAAGTCACTTGGCTCAAACAAGTTTTGTAGTCAAATATGTGTGGGCAGAAGAAGAAATCTTTAATACAGAATCAGCCTTGCGCTGTGATCTGAACAGAAATGAATTATCATGGGCACAGACAGCATAGGGACGGAGCAAGGCTGAGTTTGCAATAGCACCAGCTTTACTTTGACTTAGTAATACATCCATCTACAGAGTTCACACCTCTTTCTTTCCTTCATCTCTATTGCCAGTGGATATGTAGCTTATAGGAGCTATCTCAGCATACATGTATTAACTGTGACTGTAGGCAGAACAGCAACTGTGATAAAAGATTATTCTTAATACTGGAAAGCCAAAGCATGCAAACACATTTGAAATATTGGAACTGAGGGTGTTTGCCCGATACTGATTCAGCCCTTTTGTGTCTCTGCATTAAAATCTGTTATAACACAAACGCAGATTGAAGATGAAATAAGAATGGGACAGACAATCTTAATACAAGCATTAACTAATTCTGCAGTGCTTGATTTTGCAACCATAAGCTATTATTTTGGCATAGATATTTGGATATAGTTTTCCTTATTTTTTTTTTAAAGAGCAAATTGGGGGGAATAAAAACAAAACAAAACCTCATGAAAATTATATCATTCTCTAGGTAAGGCAGTAGTGGAGGGAATGAGCTGGACAGTTTTCCAGCACAGATACCTGCTGCAGTCACGGAGCAGGTAAAAGCAAGAAACCAAGGGTCCTAGTGCAGGCTGTGCAGGAGAATGTGATCTGGCACACAGGTTCTTCTGTCTTTTTCTCCCCACTGGCTTTGTGCTAATCTGCTCCCTTTCTCTCCTGATTTCATTTGCTTGCACAGTCCAGCAAGAGGGAATAAACTGAGTTACCTAAGAGGGAGAAACTGGGACAAGAACAGTCAGAAGGTGTGAGCGGGGAGAAGGGAAGATAAGATGAATGAAGGAGGCAAGAAGAGACTTCAGTGTTTGAGATGTAAAAGTCTGATCTATGTGACTGGAAAGAGGGAGACAATACTAGGTAACTTGCATAGGTGACACTACAAAAATCTATTTGTAACAAACGTTACTTCCTTCTCTACCACACAACCAGAAAACAAGCTTGAAAGAATAAAGTTCAAAAATTCATTAGGTCATAGATGATAAAATTTGAAAACATCTGTTGCATTATCTAATTCAGCTCATGCAAGGTTGCTCCTTATAATGTGGTTTCTGGTGCATTATCAAATCTAGTTCTAAAGCAATTGAAATTAGAACCCCTGAAAAGCAAACAATTCTATGTCTAAGAAATTCTAGGCATTTCTCTACTTAAGTATTCTCTTTGCTAATTTCTTTTTCACTTCTCCTAATTTATAGCATTTTAAATCTGTTCAGCAATTGCTATCTATGCAGGTTCTTAGAGTCCTTTTTACTATATACATGCTATTACCACATCTGCACCAGACACTTAATTGTAGCAAGGCTAATGTACACATCTAACTCTTTCAGGACACGTCTGAAGTCACTTTGATTTTAGGAACAAATCAGTAAGTTCAGTAAGAACAGGTCCAGAGGATATTGGTGCTCACCATGACTTAAACTCAGTTTGCCTTCCACTAATTTGTGGCTTTTTTTCCATTTCTATGGAAATCTTAATTATTTTTCAGTCTTTAAAGAGAACAAAACCGAATGCAATCCAGTTGCAATAGGAGTCAGTTTAGTGATATACTTTGTTGACCTATAATAGGTACACCCCAAATAACACTGCGCAAAAGCTTAATGTATGTTGCTTGTGCTGAGTGGCCAGTATTCCTCCTATTACCAAAAGCAGTCAGTGATATTTCTCACTGCTCACTATTGCCTTGTGCACAGCCCTTTCTTGCCCTGCCGGTGACACCTGAAGCTGCTCACCTTCTGTTTATGAAGAAGTTTTCTTCTTTTTTCATAGCACCACAACCATTTTTAGAGGGAGTGTTTACCTCTGTCTTCACTTTTTCCTTTGCAAGGGACCTATCTCTGACTTGGGCTTGTTGCAGCAATAATGCTCTTGAATCTGCAGATTCCTTACTATTTCTGGAAGCTGAAGTTCAAGGATGGGAAGTATGGTAAAGTTCACATTAGCATTATTTCTGCTATTCTTGTTTAGGGTAAAAATAATATCCCATTTCCATGAACATTTCATAAATATATTATTATTATTACTACTACTACTACTACTACTACTTTGCATAGCAATGCTGTAGTTCTGCTTTCCCAGGATGTAATAAGTAGTTAATATTCTATACATTTTATGGATAAGGGTTTCAGCAGTGCCTATTTATTCAGCTGAGAATAGCAATTTTGTGGATGAATAATTTTTGATAGCATTTCTGTTCTCGTGACATTAACCAGATGCTTGAAGAAGGACTGACTCTATAGTATGATGTAAGACTTACTCCCAGAGTGATGCCACCAATGTTCATGTTTGCTTTACAGGTTGATGACCAAATGAAGTTGCTTCAGAACTGCTGGAGTGAACTCTTAATTCTAGATCACATTTACCGGCAAGTGGTACATGGGAAAGAAGGCTCCATCCTTCTGGTTACCGGGCAACAAGTGAGTACGTGGGCACAGAGAAGTATTGATGGCTTTTTAATAATCATTTTCAAAATAGCAGGAGTTTAACTAGGTCAGAAGCACTCCTGTGTTCTCAGAGATTCTCCACAAATAATGTAGATAAAATGACTTGTGCACTCTGTTCCTAGTCTGCTGATTACAGTTAAACTTATAAAAGCAGATATAATCATAAGCACTTTGCTTTTCAAATATACTTGTATACTTCAGTGATTGAAAAATAGCAGATGAGAAGTGTTTCTTGAGAAGCTGTATTTCCTTGGGGCTAAAATGGTTTCTGACAGGAACAACAACAAAACTCCCAAAGCTGAATCTTTATGTCTATGCAATTATAGCTTATTTTCCCTTCAGTATTGTGGTTTACTCAAAAGAATCACTAGCTGGGTCAGAAACCTAGAGAACCTGCAGCTACTACCTCAGAAATATCTTGCTTTGGGAGAAGTATGCACACATATGAGAAACTGGGGAGCTGAGACCTAATCTGAGGAAAATTATTCAGTCCATAGTCTATAAATAGACTATTTATAAATAAATAAATCTATAAATATCTCAGGAGCTGTCTCAGGGTATGTACCCTGCAGTTTTTGCACAGCTTTCCAAGGGTTAATTTTCTACAGGTGTCAGATGTCCCAAAATACAGGAGCAATAATGTGGCAAATATTAGGAAAACTGTGAGAAAACCCAAAGGGAATAGAAAGTTCTGTCTCCCTCATACTTTCCAAAGCACAAAGAACTTGACAGTAAAATAAGAACCTTATCCCTAATATTCTTATTCTGGTTTTAAAAGAAAAAATAATCAAAGTATCAAAGAGGAGCAAAATGTGCTTGTACATTATGTTCCTGATTCAAAGTGAAAACAATGGCCCATTGGTATTTAAGTAGCTGCAAACTGAACTGCCTCAATTTATGCACACAGGGGAAAGAGCTCCTTTTTCTAAGATACATCATTTGTGTCTGCATGTTGTAGAATCTGCTTATAGCTTTAGTTATAATTTTAAAACTGTAGCCATTTCTTACACAGAATACACAGAATCGTTTAGGTTGGAAAAGACCTTTAAGACCATCGTCCAAACGTAAACCTAACACAGCCAGCTCACCACTAAACCATGTCCCTAAGCACCACATCCAAATGTCTTTTAAATACCTCCAGGGACGGTGACTCCACCACTTCCCTGGGAAGCCTGTTCCAACCCCTGACAACCCTTTCAGTGAAGTAATATTTCCCAATATCCACTCTAAACCTCCCCTGATGCAGCTCGAGGCCATTTCCTCTCGTCCTACCACTCGTTACTCGGGAGAAGACACCAACACCCACCTCACTACAGCCTCCTCTCAGGTAGTTGTAGAGAGCGATAAGGTCTCCCCTCAGCCTCCTCTTCTCCAGGCTAAACACCCCCAGCTCCCTCAGCTGCTCCTCATCAGACCTGCTCTCCAGACCCCTCACCAGCTTCCTTGNGTTGTGGTCCAACACTTAGCCTTGTTGAACCCCATATGTTCTTAACATTAAGAACAAGTGTTTATAAGAATCAGAAGGAGAAATAACTGTTTGCATTTATTATTAAAAGGTGTACAGTAGAAGAGAGAAATTATCAACTTGTCTAAGAATAGTGGGCAAATTAAAACTCTAGCTATGGAACTGGCTCCCGCATCTTTCTGGAAAATCACTAACCTATCTGAGATAAAGTTGTATTCCCTACTTATATCAGCAAAAATTATTTCATTACTCTTGATTTATATTGGTGCTATTGAGAAGATTACTGATCCCCTTTCCATTTCACCATCTGCAAAACATGGACAATTGTATGACAATTATTGCATTTACCACACAGGGTGCTTGATTATTCCTTTGTTTATAAAGCTATAAGTATATTGACAGTTTTCTGTTCCTGAGAGAACTGCTAAATTAGTGTCTCATTTGTTATGTGATTAGCTAGTTTTTAAAGGTACTGAGTGCCTACGTCCCACTGAAATCATTAGAGACATCTAAATACCCTTAAATTCTAGCCATTGTCCCCATTTTTCCACAGTAATAATTCTTACCTCATTAGCTTCTTTTATCTTTTCTTGCAAAAAAATCCCAGCTGTACATGATCTCAAGGCAAAGCAGAGCATTTCATCACTGTTGAACAGGTAGCAGGATGCTTATTAAATGTACTGCTTGCAAATCATCAGCTGGTTTTGGAAGTTGTATATATCCAGGCAGAATTATAGTCTCCAACTAAATTAAAACCTGGCTAAATTGGACTGATTGCATCCATTTCCTTTCAACCCAAAGTTTGTCATTTTGAAGTTGGTGCAAGCACCCCCAGAGTTTCCCATCATCTTCTGTACATTCCTGTTTGCACTTAGGCTGCTTGGATTGCAAGGAGCCATATTACAAGAACACTAGACAAGAACACCGCAGTCAGTCCCTTTCCTTATGGATGGACTCCTTCCTCTTTCACGCTTGCTAATAGTTGGAGAAAATAGTTCCATATATGCACCACAGATTCTGCTTGAGAAATAGGGAGACACCAGAGCTGAAGTAAATACACAGTCTATGGCTGCTGTTTTTGAAACTGGAAAGAGTTCGAAATCTCCATGTAATGCCACTGTATTGTTCTGATTTCATTCAGCTCTGGTCACTGTCATCCTAGATTAAAAGCCAGATTGCTTACAGGAGTAGGCACAGCTGCACGGACTGCACCTGCTCTTGCTGGGCTGTGCAGTCCGTGCACACAGGTTCACAGAAAGACCACTGGTAGTTGAGGTATTGCAGAAATGCCACTACTATGCCAGTACGTGAGTTGTATGAAATTTGTTATTCAAAAACATTTACTTTAAAGCATCATCTATTTAAATTATTTTCATGAGTGAAAATCATTCATTGAAGAACCTCTTTTATTTAGATGGACAAAGCTGGGTGAGCTATAAGCAGAAGGTTTAAAATGTCTAGAATTGCTAGAGCCAGAAATCTTTTTTTCCCAACTTATACCCGATGCTGGTCACTCTTCTCCTCCTTAAGCCCTGCTGCAAAGCACAGAGCCTGGAAGACCTTGTTAGTAAAGACTGAGGCAAAGTCAATTCTGTACCCTGGTCTGTGTTTGCTGCCACTAAATCACCAGCTGAATCCAGCAGCAGTCCCACATTTTCCTTGCTCATCCCCTAACTAGCAATTTGACATCCCTTGCGAGTCTCAACTCTAGCTGAACACCGTCTCTTTTAATATCATCCCTACATGCCTGGACAGTGCTTCTAAATTACTTGTTCTGAACCATTCCTGGCTTCAGCTGCTGTATACCAGCTTTTTGCATGGTGGCTCAGTTGTGAGTTACTTGTTTAGCCAAGCCGATCCAGTACAACTGCTTCTTTTCCTAGGTGTCAAGATGGACCATCTTGGCAGAATCAATTCAATCTGTTGTCATTCTAAGACACAATGCCAGTTCAAATGTATTTATGAAAGGACAATTACGACTGTCTCTGTCTGCTCTGTATTAACTGTAAAATAATTCTGGAAAGCCATACTTCTAGACCCAGGAATTATAAGCCTATTGCACTAAATGCTGTATACTTCCTGGTTGCTGTCCTGATCCTTTCAATTCCTCCAGTAAAGAAATGGAAATAACCATGCCACCATCTCATAAAAATTAATTGATTAAGGTGTGGAAAGCACTCTGACACTTCTGATGAAAAGTGCTCTAGATGTTTTTATTTACTGCTACCAGCAAAGCACTATGAGCAAAATTACAGTCAATCATCTGGCTTTCAAAGATATTAACTTTAAACTGAGGACCTGAGCTAGATAGCCTACTTTATTACCTGAGAGATCATGATTATTGTCACAAGTTAGCAAATTTAAGACCTCAGAAGCCTCACTCCTTGCTTTCCTTAATACATCCCTCCATAAAAGCTACTCATAAACACAGTCCTTTTTACAATCGCAATCAAGGGGGAAGCTGTAAGGGGGGAACTTACCATCACTTAATTAGAACATACCTGCTTTCTCCACTTAGGCTGCACAGCCTCTGTTCCTCAGACACAAAAGTCAAACTTCATCCAGCTCCCCAGGGCCATACCACTGTCAGTTCTATACTAGGTATCTAAAATGGGCTAGTAGTTAGAAGCACACTCAATAATTTTCAAACGCATTGGCTCAAAACCCGTTACCTTAGGGCATTCCTATCACATTTCCATACATCTGCATTTCCCTCAAGCCATTGGCTTATGAGTTTTACCCAGTGTCAATCCACTGTTCCCACTTCGATGGGGAAAAAGTGCAGTCAGCAACAAAGTAGTAAGCATAGGCCCTTGCACAAAAAAAAAAAAAGAGACTGTGTTGTATTTTATTTTGTTATTTGTTTGGTTGGAGTTTCATAAATGAAGCTTTTTTGTGTGTACGTGTTTCAAGAAAGCACTTTTTTCAGATCATTACAATTCCTCAGCAGTTCCTCAGAAACAAGTTCCTCCCTATGCTGCACACTTCATTTTCTGCACTAAGTACTGCCCCTCAGCAGTAGCAATTACCATTTCAAAAGGAAATAAAGTAGCACAAATGCATTTTACAACTCTCCAAATTTCATAATAGAAAACAGCTAAGGAGTGATTTGCAATGTGGTAGTTAAATGTAAATCATTGCCAATATGCTCTCCACACAACAAGTTTCATAGGCTTGCTATGTGGCATGTAATTTTAACAGACCATTTCTAATTATAGAACTTTAATTCCTCCACCTTGAGTACCTTCCTTTTGTATCTTCTACACCAGCAATACGCTGCCAGCTTCCAAGATCCAGCACACACAGGGCAGATACTACAGCTCTGTATGAAATATCATATACATTTTCATGCAGCAGTCAACACACAACACATGAATTGTAGCCTCGGCTGCCCAGACACAAGCTGCTCATTTTGTTCATACCTACATTCTATTCATTGTTGCCAAATCTTCCCTCTGCTGAGCTTGGTCAAAGCCTTTCAGATTAAAAAGGCTGTCCAAAAATGTGCCTAAATCTCAGATTTTTTGGAGATTGTTGAAACTACTGGTTTAGTTAAAGTCATCACACAAATACATCTTTCCACCTGGATTTGTATTCTAAAGCATAGCACCAGAGAAGAGCATGAGAGACAACCAAGATCTTGACAGTATTGTGTTTTGAAGCAAATCAAAATTTAACTTCAATTTAGATCAGAATTTTGTTGCTTGAACCTCTCCCTAGATGGGATACTTTGTAGATCTTTCAGCTGTACCTTACTGAAAGGCAGTGATGTGTGGCCTGGGAAATTTTCTGTGGCAATGTAATCTCTGTTAGACTTACCCACTTGCAAAGAAGGCTTCTACTATCCCAGTGTAGCCGTATTTGCTGAGGTCCTTGGAGAATCTGTTTGTCTAGGGAACAGACCTGCAAGTTCAAGGAAAGATCACCTTGCCACTGAAAAGGTTCTCAAGAGGCAGCTGAACTTTCGAACTGTGGGCTACAGATGACTGTATCATATAGAGAGATCACCCCTGTAGAAGTATCACTGTTGTACAAAAAGTTACTACAAGTGTTAGAGGAAGGAGTGTCTCTGAAGGTCAAGAGAAAGCAGCCGGCAAAAAAAGTAGATAAGGAAACAGGATTTTTTGTTCATCCTAAGAAATGACTAAAAATACACTATTCATAGGTATAGAAAGCTAATGGATATCTAATGGAAAGCTATTACTTCTTAGGTTCTTGGAAATTAGTAATTTTTATTTGTTTATATTTTTTTTCCATTAGATTTGTGATTGCAGCCAGTAAGGCTTCATAGTTTAAGCTGGCAGAAAAGAGGTATTGGCATTTAGGGACCAAATCTAGAAGTCCTTACATAGGCAAACAAACACAGGATTTGATTCAAGGGGGATACAAATGAGGTCAAGCAATCATTATTCTGCTGTTCAGTGTAGTATTTGTTCTTTGGCATCCAGGCTTGCACAGTTCCTCACTCTAGTGGTTTCTCCCTAAAGGAAAAGAAAACAAAGTTGTGCTAGTTGTTAAAAGTGCTGCACGCCTTATGAAGATATTATGCTAGCTGCTTTTTGGGGGTAAACTAGGTGTTCTCAGTTAAACTACGTAAAACACATCAAAATTCAGCTATAATAATGAAGTGCCCAATTCAGGTTTGTCCAAATATCCATTAAACATTTTGAGCCTTCCAAATAGCTAAGGACAACACCTGTGAATAAACTGATCCAAATTTACATTTGCTTTGCTATGTTGCCATGAAACCATTGTAGCACTACAGTTTTCAGTCTAAAATTCCAGTTCCAGTAAAAAGTCACGGAGAGGCACCCAATATGAATCCTTGAACACCAGAACTGTTCCATTTCCCACATGCTAACTTTGTTGTGTTCATAGGAAACACATTTCTTTTGTATTCTGTACACATCGCACCCATAAAGAGAAAAAAAGCTATTTGCCTAGGTTCTGGCAGCGTTTCTTCAAGGCTCCTAGTCCTCCATGCAAGTCCTATACTAGTGAACTAATTTCTCCATATAAATTCCTGTAAAGTCCCATATTTGGTTTTAAGCTTGCCCAACATGAGAGACAAGTTGTTCAAAGACCCAACTCAAAGAAGGAAGCACCACATCAGTCTGTCCCAACCGCCTATTGGAGTAGTGATACTGATGGGATTCAAATTGAGTATATCTAGCTGGAAAAGGATTTAAAACTGTAGAGTAGAAATTTGTGTAAGATAAGAGGGTGAATAAGGGGAAGTGAACTTGCATGGTAAAAAGCTCCTGAAGAAACGGTCTGAGTTAGCACAGTGATGTTACCTAAATGTTCACAAAAAATTTCCAGTGATGGTCTGTCTTCCAATGAAGTTTATGGATATTCAAACTCAACAGTGATTCCATATCATCTCATCTCTATATAAATTACACAAAGTGCATTGCCACACTTTGGTAAAGAAATTGATTCAATTGTACTCCAGGTTAGCTATTTTCTGCACATTACTTTAACATCTTCTTACTAATAATTTGAAGAACCCAATAGTCGCCATTACTAGAGTGGAAAATTTAATGGTACTGATTAAAATAGCTATCTGCTTGAAACTTAACAATACTTTTATTATTATGTGTTTTATAAATATATCTACTATAAATGAATCTATATATGATCAGCTACAGGGCATAGACTTTTTCCAGTCTTGATGTACTAGTTTGTCTGAAACTAAGTTAGGCAAAGTAAATGCAGTACTTTGGAGTGTTACTATTTGCATATTATAGCTAATTAGCAAGCACAATAGCATCATCCTAGGGGAAAGGTCCACCGGCAACTTAATTCATTATCTTCTATTATTGTGTATCATGTTAAAATGACAAGCATCTTATGCTGTATAAGTCATCACAATTTTAATTAATATATCCAAATCTGATATAAGCATATCTGCTGGTTTTGTCCATGCTGAGTCCTCCTCAATTTTTGTACATAGATGCCTCTTCAAAGTGTTTTTCCATGTTCATTTGCTTAGAAACGCAACACAAATACTGCTTTAAGTGTTTTTAATGAAAGTATTAATTATACAAAAAGCTCAAAATTAGTTTAATAACCACCGTAGTTGCCACTGAAATATATATTTCAGGAAACAGTGGAAGAGTAATTATGGTTGTGATAGGAAATTAACTTGCTTGCTGTATACTGTGCTCAGTGCATCCTTCTGAGAGAAAGGCTCATCCACCCATATAGCCATTAACTAGGCCCAACTCACAGGCTCTCAGCAGGGTCAGGACTTCAAAACCCAGGGCAGACCATTGCGGGCCGCTCCCCAGGCTTTCAGTGCGGTTTGTAACCGAGGAGGGAGCGGTGGGGGAGCAGCCCCCCATCAGCAGCAGCCAGCTGTGCTGGCCAGGGTTGCACAGAGCAGAGCAGGTCCCTTTGCAGCACCTTTGCCTTTGTGCCCCAAACACACAGTGATCTAGTTTATTAAATTAAATATGAAATCAATCTTTCACTAACTTGAACTACCTTAGTCTGCTAGAACATTTGTTTGTTGCACAGGTACTGTATACAGCCACAGTGGGGGCTTCATTCCTTATTTGCACAATTCCTGTTCGGGCTGAACGGAATGTCATTCAGTGATAGTTGGTAACTGGTAACAGCCATCAACAAGTAAAATCACTCTAATCCTATATTCTGGAGACTGTTGCAAGTTTGCTGAAGCATTGAAAATGGATGATACAGTTCTACACAGCATTTCCACACACCACATGACCCCACTGTCATATACTACAAACCAAGCACAATTTAATTGTAGAAGAAGGAAGCAACCTGATTTCACCATTAAATGTTGGGCTCCTTTTTGTGAGCACAGAGAGGAGTTGATACCAGAGGCCACCACCTGACTCCACCAGAAAGTTTCCATCTGAGCCCAGTGAAACCAGGGATTTGGCTTCAAGAATCATTCATTACCATGAAAAATCATTTGCAAAACAAAGAAGCACAAGTGCTCCCTGCATTTCTGGCCTTCAGCCTCAGCATTTATTTAGCCCAGGTTATAGATTCATGTTGTAAAAAAGGCTTGTCTTTTGTTCTGCCTCAAACAATATCTCACTGTGTTAAACGAGACCTTTATGTGAGAAAAAACTGGCAGGATTAGTCACTTCCATCTCTCTTACCTCTCTGTTTATCAGCTGAGAAATTATTTAATAACTGAATATCTAAATGCTGCTGACCTCCAAATACTCTACTATGATGCATTGTTTTAAAGTAGAATTTTCATAAACGTTCAGCACTGGACTAACTGGCTTTTACTGACATTGAAGGGATTTGTTCTTTAAGTCACTCTCAACTGTATCAAGAAAAGGATTTAGAAAAAATACACTGTACTGGCATGTCTTTCTGCAGTCCCATTTAAGTTATAAGCCTCTTAAGTTATGACTAATACTATCAGGTTTTTTGTTTCTTCTCCTTTGCTGCTAGTGTCTCTGTACTGCCCTGCCCTCTCGCAGAGCCTGCAGCCTCATCTGTCCAGTCCTTGCTCTGCAACGCAGGGAGCAGGGAAGGCCAGCAGCAAACTAGGTGGTAACTGTAGGAGGTAGCCTTGAGAAATGCTGATGAGAGAGGTCTGCCTGTCCGAGGGACTTATGCACATTTGTCTGCTTGGGATTCCCAGCTAGAAGTTCCCTCCTAGAGTTAAGCACTAAGCAAATCCTTGCTCTCCAAACCAAGCCAAAAGTACTCCCTTTCTACCCAATACTCACAATCAGAAGATATTCACAAGATATGCCAGATTTACCTGAAGAAACTTGATATTTCTCACTTTCAGAAAGATGCCCCAATCGCCAGGCTACAGTCTTAATTTATTTCAGGCACTCTTTGGACTGGAGGTTTGACCCCAGATTTCCCATATCTTGGTTGCTCCAGCCACTGGCCTGCTACCAAATCCCACCTTTGGTATTTTTGCTGCCTTAGGTAGATGAAAGCCACATAGTCTGTAAATCTAAAAAGATCTGTAGCATGAGCTGGACACACAGTTACTTACCACTGTCATGACTTGGGTAGTCCCTGCCATGCCTAGATGCAGTTTGGCGCCCAAAGGGCCAGTGGAAGATGGAGCTGTGAGGACTTCAAGCACAAACTTAGGTGGCAGCCCAGCAGAGGTTTTAAGTATCTAATTTTAGATTTAGGCACTTCAGTTAGCAAACAGTATACTACAGCACAGCCTACAGTATAACATACATAGCGATGTCCATGCTAACCTTAAACATGCCAGTTTAAGCACCAGAATGGCAACAGGCAGCAGTGTAAATTAGTCAGTGCTGTTCTGTCTGCATTGCTTTGGTACCAAGCTAACCCAATTAAGCTTCTATCAATACTACTTCATCATTGCTACATTCATCATGCAAGATAGCACTGTGTACCCGTACACAAGGAAGTCACACCTCCATTTGTCTGTGCAGCCAAACATTTATGCCCAACATTCTACTTCTGAATTAGGTAATGTGGAAGCTTCACCAAAGCTTCTGTTTTCAAAAATGCCAGTCAGCATATGATCTTCAATGCCAAAATCAACTGTGAAATGTAATACTATTAATTGGGAAGCAAGAATAACTTATTTCAGTTTTGGATTTGATTTTACCAAATTAAATTCATGGTACAATATAAAGTAAATGCTGAGACTTCTGTATGCAATTAAGAATTTTGCTCAAGGTCCAGTCTGTTTTAATCTTTGTCTTTTAAAAGCATTTTTAATCATTAATTTGAAGGTAAAAGAATTAATACACCTTGTAGTATCAATTTCTGCATAGAGGACCAAGCAAGCAGGACAGCATCCTCTTTACTGTGACCACTTTTTCAGAATAGACATTAACGGGAGCTTTTTCATGCACAGTTGATTTTGTATAAACTGATTGACACCTTTGGGGGTCGTCTTTCCACTGACTCATAATTTTGCTCACTCTTGAAAAAAGCCTTCTGCACACCCAGTATTCTCTAGTTAAAGCTGAAAACTCAACTCATCATATTTACACAATAAAAAAAAAATCTATTCTACGTTATTTTTAATTGCAAATCCTACTCAAGGGACCAATTCTCCTGCTTAGGAGGCAGCCCTGTGCCTTCTACTAGAGAACCAACTGCAGTCAATTATGGTAATGAAATGTCAATAAATATAAAAATTTAATACAGCCTGCTCTTGGTGAGTGGCAGATGAGGACTTGCCTCCCAGACAAATTTGCTGGTGCTGCAACTATTAAATGCACCTGAAAGAGTAGCAGGTTGCCTGAGAGCTCTCCAGTAGAGGGATGGTGGGAGATCCAGGCATCTACTGGGTTTTTCCATTATGGCATAATCGCTGCACTAAGGCCACTGATATTCTTGACATCCAGACATCTTAACTTCTTATTATGAAGTGAATAGCATATTTCCCACACAAACTGGAACCTCAGTGAGGGATTTTGAGCTTTTTTCCCCCTTGATAGTTACAAAAGGGAAATTAAGTTGTGAAAGTTGATATTTATATGTGACCAGTTTCTCAATATGAAGTAGTTAGATCATGTCACTATATTGAACTGCTCTTCAAGTAAAAAGTATTTGAGGTATGATACTTCTTTATTATTATTATTTATATAAGTATATATATATACTAATATATATAAAGAACTATGTGTATGTGCAGAGAGAGAGAGAAATAACAGATGAACTAGAAGCTAGTTTATGAAAAATGGTTTGGCTAGGATTTCTAAAGACTAGATCTTAGTTTTGTCACAGATTTCTTTGGCCCTGAGTAAGCGATTTAATATCACTACTTTAGTTTTCCCAGGTGTAAAAGAGAGCAATAAAACCTGCCTCACAGGATACTTAAGCATAATCCATTGAGTTAATTGAAACATAAGCACAACTTTAAATGCTTTACGGAGTTGGAGCAGTGTTATTCTTAACATCCATACAAAAGCTGTAACTTCATTTTTCTTGTACAGTTACCTTCAATCAATGTCTTGGGAGCACTAAGAGTACATATAAATAAAATGGCTTATCAAAAGTCAGTAACTTATTGATTATATTAAGGTCATCACTAGGAGAAGTCATTTTTAGTTCCTTTCAATCATCTATCTATCTTACCTGGCTGAAATTTTGTCAGGTTCAAAGTATTTCAGTTTTTTTCTTGCAAAATCAATTCAATAGTTTTGAATTAAAAAAAACACCACGTATTTCAAAATACATGTTCCTTAACAGTTATTAAAAAACAGATTTTAAGAGATCAGTGCCTGGAAAAACAGAATTTTGCAGTATTGGTCTGTTTCCTCTGATGATACCTGGTTGTTCTTTATTAACTACTTCATTTTGGGAGACCTTAAAGATGGGATTAGAGCACAGATACTTTTAAATACATCATTAACCCAAAGTGTGCACTTACCATTGTGCTTAGTCTTAGTTTAGAGCTAGACTTCACTTATGTGTGCTTACATGAAGTATGGTTAGTAATTTCCCTGTTGTTATGGAGGCTCCTACAAGAGAAAGGTGTTTTTAATATTAGGGCAGCCAGGCAAGAAAAGAATTTTTTAAAAAGCATCAATAGCCCGTTTAAATCTCAGCCAGTTGGCCAGGAGCAGTTCAATACAGGAGCAAGCAACACACCTGGCCATTTTCATGGGACAATGGCACTTTGTACGGGATATGTAAGACACACTGATGAAAACAGGGCTGAGCTGAAGGCATTTCAGCTGAAGCAGTTGCTCGGATGACCCTGGGGCACCAACTACACCCTGCTCCATGCTGCTGTCGCTGCACTGGAGCTGCCCAGTCTCACAGCCACCAGCCCTGTCTTGGAGCCAGCTCACCCCAGCCCCAGCCCCTGCATTTCACCTTTGAATCATGGTGTTTCCGTAGGCTGTGGTACCCGAACACTCCTCCACTGGTCACCATCCTATGACAAAGCATGCACACCTTCAGAGTGGCAGAGGCTGGTACGGCCATCTGCATGGGAAACATCCCCTTAATGGGACTAGCATTAGCCAGGAAAGTTTCAGCGTGCAAGAAGTGGGGAGGTTGCCTGAGATTCAAGGATCACCCAGGGGTGTCAGCTATGACAGGCTTTAAGTATACTTTGCTTGTGAATATTACCTTTTTTTAATATGGTGTATTAATTCCAGCTTTCTGTTGGTTCTCTATATACAAGTGTTACTTAGGAAAGCTCATAGACAGAGGTCAGCCTCCCCTGGAAACAAATGGGCATCACAAGGGCAGCAGACCCCCAGAGCAGTCCTGCTTTTTTCTGTGCCCCAGAGAAAGTAATTTCATGCCTTGTGGTTGCTGCTCTGGACAATGCAAGTGCAGCTGTGTCACACACCTGCCTGCTCCTCCTTCACTAGCAGGGGGGGGACTCACCAGAACAAGTCTCTTGGAACCAACTCCAACAAATACCAGGATTTTGTGTAGCTAAGGAGAACAGAAACCACCCACACAATACTTCTGTTTCCTGTGGGAATACACCGACATTTCTGGGCTTGAATAGATGTTTCTGGCCAAGTTATGGACACTGGACCGTTTCCCATGAATACCATTATGTCCCTCTGGACTAATACACCCAGCGTAGGTGCAAGGCTCATTTCATCAGTCTTTCTTCACAGGATCATACAATTACAAGGAGAACATGAGACACCAAGTGAATAAAACAAACTGATATGGAGCACAGCTACCAGTGTTATAAGCAGTTGTCATACATAAAGATTCTAAAAAAAACCTAATACAGACAAACCAGCATTCACACTGATGTGACACACCATTAAGATATATGGTTTAATAATATTTTCAGTATGGGCTGTTGTGCTAAAATAGGTTTGTATGTAAAATTGTCTTGACTTGCTAACATCATTAAATTGAGAGTGATTCTTTTATCCAGGAGTATCCTGGTTGTATGTGACTGCTTGAAACGTTCTAAAGCAGTTCTGTGGGCAACATCCAGACAGAAATACAATTCTCTTTTACAGGTGGATTATTCCGTAATAGCATCCCAAGCTGGAGCTACCCTCAACAATCTTATGAGCCACGCACAAGAACTAGTAGCAAAGCTTCGTTCCCTGCAGTTTGATCTACGAGAATTTGTATGTCTCAAATTCCTGGTGCTGTTTAGTTTAGGTAGGTACGCTCTACTCTTCATACCTTACTTAACAGTGTCATTATTTTTTTCTAAAAACATTGAAAATATTTTGCTTTTCTTAATTTTTTCCTGAAAAACAGGATTTTGAAATATATTTAATGAGGTTCACAGTAATCCAATGAGTATTTTTTAATTATCACTTGCAGGAAAATTATGTATAAGGTTTAAAAGTGGGTTTCTATGGAAATGGCTCCTAAAACCTCTGGAATTACAAGCTTTCTGTATTTCTGTATGTGATTTCTGAATATTCCAGAACAAGGATAAAACTCTATTAGAAATTCTGGAGAACAGTGGGAAATAGAGATAACCATGCTTTTCTATGATATTGAATATAGTTATGTAAAGCAGATGGAGCGGGGATATGGTTGGAATATCCCTCTTTTTCAAAGGCATCTGTGGTAAGTATAAACAATCTTTTTTGCATATGATGGCTGTCACATCGTAACCCATAAATCAGGAATGTATCTCATAGTTTTTAAAAAATGAAAGGAACTCTTAAAGTGCAAATTAATGATAATAGCTTTATGACAGAGCTGGCTCGGAAATAACCTTTAAAGGGAAGATTGTTTTGTATGAGTAGAGAGGACACAGAGTGGGAAAGATACCTATGCAAGACAAATTAGTTAAACCAGTGCCCTCCAATGAATCAGTCAAGAAAAATCACCAGTGCCAGGAATAAAAAAAGGCTTAGGGAGATGGATTCCTATTGACTTCATAGGAACAGATTTTTCAGGTTTGCGCTCTGTTGACTTAATAAAGCTGGTCTAAATAAACTCTGGCCAAGTGAATTTTTATTTACTGGCAGACAGTTGAAAGGAGAGACTTAAAAACATAAATAAGGTCAGATCTAGCCATACCTCCATAGCCAAACCTCCTGTTTTACTCAAAAGGTATTTTGTCTACAAAGAAAGTGATCAGTTGAGCCAAGCACAACAAGGAAAGAAATATCAGCAGTGGTGCCATTTAATAATGTTTTTCTTTAATGTTCAGTTTTTTTAAAAAAATCTTCTGTAAAGGAATAAAATTCTACAAATAAATTATTATAATACAATTGCAATTAGACTAAAGGGGACAGTTTTTATTACACTGTAAAGCATCAATTACTGTCTTAAATATGTCCCTCCATGTGGCATTTATAGAATTTGAACCTGCTTTGGAAAATTTTACATGAAGCTCTCTTTAAATACAGGGTACATAAAAGATCAATACTTCAGCAGTATAGGACACAGAACATATAGAAAAAAATTAAGAATTATTTTAAAAATTAGAACAGTGCTAACAGAATCAACTGTTATGAAGTTTGTGCATTCTGAATCCTAGGAAGAGGTGATGGATTTCCCTGGTAACTATTAACATTTTGTATTCAGGGCTTCGTTGCTTTCCACATCTTAGATTCAGAGAAGGAAAAGCAAACCATCTGTTGCAGAAATTATGTTTTATGAATTAAACTGATGAATAACAAGAATTCAGATTTCCTAATTCCTAATAAGCAGGTTTTCCAGTCATTAGACAGTGGCACAGAAATATCTAAAGAGCCTGTAGCTTTCCTCTGGTAAAATATTTAGAGACTTCATCTCAGTTCAGTGATATTTTAAATTAGCTGAATATGTGAAGTGCATTTGGAAAGTTCTCACTTTTAGGTGGCCTTTTTGTTTGATTGTTTTCTTCACCTATTCTAGTACTTTGCATTGATTTAGGAATCATTCTTATACCTCTAGGTCTTCTAATTCTGCCAGGTGGTTTGCTCAACTTCTGAAGAAGTTGGGCAGGAATACCTTGCAAGCTTGTACCAACCCGGGTTATCCAGTTTTTCTCTTATTTATGCTACAATAAAAAGAACTAATTTTGCTGCTAATAGGAGCCTTGTAGTCACATCATTTGCATATAAAAGTGATGTAGCTAAGAAAGGTTCAACACCTTTGAAACCAATTAATTAATTATTCAGCATACTGTGTAATTCCATTTGCTAATAGTCAATGCTAGACTTATTCTGCAAAGTGTAAAAAGTAAAGATGCTACCACTTGACCCACAGGACTGAGGTAAATACTTAATGAGAATGATGACAAAACTGAAATGAAAAATACAGATACCCTTTCCAGCTAAGTACTTACGTTTGTGCCCCAAAATATGAATGAATCATCTGGCTGAAGTTAATAAGATGCCTCACATCCTAAAAGTGAATCAGGTTTTTGAAGACATTGAAGTGCCTAACAACGCTGGTAGGCATTCAGCAGGGCTGTCAAAACTAGCTAAGCATAAAATTCTACATAAATAACTGGGAGCAATTATTGTACCTAACTATCTGGGTGCATTTGACACATATCTACATCTCTTAGGAATCTCAACAAAAAATTGGTCTTAATGCCAAAAATACATCACTTAATCAAAAACATATTTCAAAAACCTCAGCTGGCTGTTGTTGAAAATCTGGTCCTGTAATGTTTAATGGAATAAAAAGCACTTCAAGACATACCAGCCTTTTTACATTTCTAAGGATGTTCACACCACAGTGTTAACCAAACCAATAAAACCTTATGCTATTGTTCTTTTGTATAGTGCTTGGTTGAAAAATAAATGTCTAATATAAAGCCTCTCAAAGGCAACACAAAGTCAATAATCCACAGAATTAATTTATTGAGAAAAAGCTGTTTGTTTTTTATAACCATACAGATAGGAGGCTGTCTTGTAAAGCTGTTTGTTATTCATGGCTGTACCGTATTGTCTGTCTCTTCACAAGATGGCAATCTCCTTCAGGGCAAAGAACTTTGCCTCTGCCTTTTGTCCTAACATTTCAGAAGTGATTATCTCAGTAAACTAACAGTAAAATAGTGTGCAAAACCCAAAGCACTTACAATAATTTTTCAAAACACAATTAAATCATATCAGTTTTGCTTGCTAGATTTTAAATGAGAGATGTAATTGTTCGTTATCTACTCATCAAAGGTTCCAAAGGGTTTATACAGGAAAATGCTTTTGATTGATGGTAGCATTAAAGATGCTGTTGAAGCTTACACAGATGCATATTTATAGTAGCCTTTGTGGCTAGCAGTGCACAACTCTTCCTGCAGTTGTACTGCATATACCCACTCCAGTGAGTGATACACCCAGGCACAAGAGCTCAGCTCCTTTCTCCAGTGGGCCATCTAGTCTGCCTGTGCCCATCTGACCAACACTGCCAAGGTACATAATGGCACAGTTGACTCAGCAATTATTCAATAAGCCAGAATAGTTTGGTAACTAGTTTCTTAAGTGTGACATCTCTTTAGTTTAGTTCTATATAATATATGTAGAGTTAGGTAACTTTTAAATTCCCTCCATCAGTTATAAAAAGCAAGTGTCTTTACAGCTAGGTAGTTCTAACCACTCTGTACATAAAAGTCTCCTTTCCTGTCCATGGATCTTCCTACTTCAGTGATTGCATGTCTACCCTCAGTGATTCCTCATGCCATCCTTCAGTCCAGTCACTGCCAATCTCTGGAGAAGAGCAAGTCCATCACACCTGGACTACTGATCTCAGCAGATAACCAGTTCAGCTGAATCAGTCTTTCAGCTCTTGTGCTTCCACAAGTTAGAAAGTCAGAGAACAAATCAGTCCTTACAGCCAGCATAATCATCACAGTCACACTGGAGATTACCATCTTGTCCACGGTTTGGACTCACCTGTATTTTAGATTAACAAGAGCCTTGACTCATAAGGACATTAAAGCATCAGCAGACACCCCTTATTTCACAGCTTCACTGCACCACCAATGGTCAGCCAATTACTCTGTCAAGACAGGAAGTTTGGACTAAATTTAAATTTCATCACATTACTTTGCTCCATTTACATGATCTACAGATTTACTACACTAGTCCATCAGGGTTCCCCCTTAAAGAATCACAGTCTTTCTGTGAGTCGGTTCTATGTGGCAATTCCCTCACTGCATACCTCCTCACTACACATAAACAAATGTATGTTGCTTTCCTCTCCCACTGCACACCAGAACAGCATTACACGAATCAACCACAACAGTGATCACAGTAAAGCAAAAAAAACCAGGTCTTGTGATCAAAACTGCCCTTCACAGTATAACTGGTATAACTGCTATGCCATCTTCTAGTCACTTCTTTCCCTACTTGATCTGTGATGGACACGTCTGAATTCTGTACCAACATCTGTCTTTGCTGCAAATGATACACTAGATGCTGATTAAATGTTTTATTTGAAGATGAGCTGGACTTGCCAAAGCATTTTATTGCAAAGGAACAATCCATCTATCAGCATGATTTATTTGAAAGAAGTCTTCTGTTTAGGTGGCCTAGAAATAGCGATTTCTGTTATCAATCTCCATTTTAATTATCTTGAGCTATTAGCTTGCTTTGAAGTAAATCAGGACACCACTTTTGATAGAAATTATCCTTACCAACCTTTCTTTCATTGAGGTTTACATCATATTTGCAAACCCCAAAACATGCCTGTTTTCTGGGGGCATCATTCCCGTGTTTTCACATATAGAGGTATTGTCCCCTTAATTTCAGCTAAGGGAGTGAAGGTAATAACATACCAAACTACAATTCATCTCAGGTATATCAGCCAATTTTCTTTTTTCCACAATCTCAAGAGATCCTGTTAAAAAAATCAGTAGCTCAAGAGATATGCAAACCTGGATTTTCTTGACTACTTTGTTACATTTGACAGGGGTTTTTTTCAAGCAAAAAGAGCCAAGACAGAGCCATAACAACTCAGCAACTGTAATCACACTGTTGATGGAAAGTTAGTGACCATGCACATGCTGCAAACCTGGAAAAGAAGAAAGAAATCTTTGACAGACCTGAGTGTTAAACCTACTTTTAATACTACTTTTGCAGGTTTTATCTTTATGAACTCATGTCCAAAACGTGGAAAGAGTACATCTGCAAAAGATGCTGATCACATAGTTGCATAGCTGTTTATCAAATTTACCACTAAATGAGAATAAACATATCTGGCTTTCCCAAAGCTAGCCAAATCGAGGGTAATGCAATTTCCTTACTCTAATCCCAGAGTAATAATACACCTAATATTTCTGTAGCATATAATCAGTATAGCCCACAGTACACTTATCAGAAAGTGGCATAAGAATAAATACACATGGTTCCTTTGTCTTTAATAATTGCTGGTTTGAATCAAGATACACTACAGATTGAAAAAACAAATGTGTCAATTTGAATTTGAATAATCTCTTTGAATTT
>VZTV01023416.1:0-15186 GCA_013400875.1 Anhinga rufa | reverse complement strand
TGTGCACCCGGCAGAGCACGGAAAGTGCTCTGAAAAAGTCCTTGACTAGTGTAAGCGCTACTGAGCAACAAATAAAACATCTCCGCATTATCACCACTGCTTCAGCACAAATCTAAAACATAGCCCCATACTAGCTACTATGAAGAAAATCAACTCTACCCCAGCTGATACCAGGACACCCTGGACTACAACAACATTGAAGTTTTGAACCTGTGCTGCATAAAAGAAAAATGAAGGAGCACATCATATTTGGAAGACACAGAATAACACTTTTTTTTTTTAAATCTGAAAAGTAATTTTATATAATGTCTAAAATTCAGTATGGATGTACTTCAACACAGCAATGCAGGTTGGGTGTCTCAGAAGCATTGTCTTGCAACAAGCACTCCCCATGCCTTCTACCTAGAAAGAGTCAGGCACTAATGATGAAAAATATTGGCCAACCTACTAAAATTATCTTGTGGCTTTATGCATGAAACAGTTCTGCCAGGATTTCTTTGTAACAATGCCAAACAGATCAATTTCTAGCAGATAAAACCTACCTTTGATAGACTCTGTAATGGCTCTGATAATAGCCAAGGATTCAGCTCACTCCAAGAACACCAACCTTTTGTCCCACTACAATATATAAAGCTATACTGTATTTACTATTTATAGCATCACACCATGTACTCTCTAAATCACTAAAGTTGCCATTAATAAAAGGAAGCAAAAGGACCTCCGTGATAATTTTGCACTGTTAAAACTCAGCATCAGACTCCTAGAAATGCTTTGCCCCAAAGAAATCAGAGAAAAGCGGAGTGCTTCATGCTCCCTCTGCCCTCCTCCTTTCTCTTTACAGTAACTGCAAGGAGAAGCTAAGGAGCAAAGGGGGCAGCGCTTCTGTCTTCTATTCCTCTCAAGTTGGGAGTTTTACATGGAAGAATTTTACATGGATGAGGTATCCTACTGCACTGGAAGGACACATCCTCTTAATTCCTGAAATGTTTTGGAGTGAAGTCCACAAATTATTTTCAAAAGTCTCCCAAGTTAAATTTGGGAACAAGACCCGTGCTCATGAGTCACTATGGTATTATCAGTATTATACTTAAAATAATGAGGTAGACACGTAAAAACGCTTATCAGGACAAACCTTCTAAATGCATTTGTTCTGTTTTGCTTTTTCAAGCATAGTTTGAACATATATTTTTATAAAAGTCTGAAAAGTAAATGTCACTGCACACCTTCTTGCCTTGAAGATTCAAGAAGAAGCAAGTGACCAAGGTATGTCACAATGAGAGGTGCACTCCTGGAAGATGCTGACATTCCAGCAATGAGCAAAACATGGAACACATAGCAATGAGTGCTACACACCACAGCACTGCAGAATAGCACTATAAAACACCCACAATGTTTTGATTTGCTTTAAAAGAGAAACCCAGTCATTACACATGAGCCTGTAAAAAACTTCTGTAACCATGGTGGCCTCAGGAAAAAAAAACACCCCTGTTCCAGCAAAACCAGGTCATACAGAGCAGTAAAAGTCACTCACAATTTAAAGCAGAGCACCACCACTTCCACTGAGCAGCAGAGCGGTGACACACGCACACTCAACTAATAAAGCAAGGTTATAACATCCACACAATTCATGCCACTTGCAATCCATTCTTTCTGTTGTGTGAAAACATGCAGATAGAAAAAGGCATCTATTATCCATACTGGAAACTGAAGCTAATCCAAGAAGCTGAAGTAGAGCCAAAAGCAGCCGAGAACGCCAGCTGAACCTGTAAGAGAGGCACGCAGAGGCACAGAACAAGCAGCAGCTCTGCTGAGTTATGGACAGCTTAACTACTAAGAAAAGATGTCATGATGTAAAAGGCCAGGAAGAAGTTCTGCAATAAGGGAAGCTGAAGGCAGCTGACAACGTGAGCCCCTGGGGTGTGCACCGCTCTGTGTGAAAGGAACACGCATGCAGTTCAACAGTCCTTAAACTCATGGCAGAAGAGCACGTCCCAGTGGGAGACTCGGATATGGAAGAAGACTTAGTATTTTTCTATTGGTCACTTTCAACTGTCCCGTTAATTTTTCCCCCAAATCTGCTTCATATATACAGCTCATTACATTCAGATCAAGAGAGATGGATAATAATGATCATTCTTATAAAAATGAATGTTTAATTATTTTAGAAAAATATTTTTGCAAATGGGTCTCCACCTGAAGATCTGGACAGAGTTTTTATTTAGTAATTGGCATTTTCTTTAAAATAAGCTGTATGTGTTATTTTCTGTTTTGAACTAATTTCTGAATTTCCCTTTTGGGGAAACAAGCCTTTTGATATTTTGATTTTCACTTTATTAAATGTAGATACAATCTGTAATGAAAATGTTATCTATCAAAAACCACTCATACACACATGCGCTACACCCATAGATAATAATATGCCCTCAAGAATGCTACTTATAAAACTTCTTGATTGTGAGATGTCATCTAACAGTGCATAAAAAAAGGAAAAATAATAAAAAAAAAAAAGAAAGAAAAACATAGAAACCATCCTGCAGCCCCATCTAGTGCACAAATGAGAATACTTCATCATTGATAAGTGTAGAGCTGGTGTTATTTTAGGTCAGGACTTCTGAAAACGTGGCCCATGAGGTTATGGTATGCATCCAGAGGTAGTATAGCAAACCACATTACCATATTTTCTGTTTGAAGTCTTATCAGACAGCTGCATGGTGATTTGCATGAGTTTTTAGAGCTTTAGGGTCAGATAACGGTCCATTACCATTTAAATAGTTAAAAGCATGCACTATGACTCATGGTTCTTTAAGATTGTTTTATCTTCTTTTTGACATAATAAAGCGCTTCAGAAAGGCATTTCCTTTTAAAGAGAGAGTGGAGCAAAGTTAATTATCTCAAAAATTAAACAAGCAGAGCAGAACTTTTAAGGACTTGGCTGTTAGCAAAGTAGCAGATGCTGGTGGAGAGCAGAACTGGCCTCTTAGTCTCACACCAAAATCCAATCTGTTCCAAAACTCATACAGATCAGAAAATGGTTCAGAAAATTTAGAGCTGATCTGTCTTCATGAGGTGATTTAGAAATAATTTTCTCTTTGCAAGTTGGACAGGAACAGAACAGTGAGTGAAGCATGGGACATCGTATTTTCTCACACTCCTGGTAAGCTGATCCCAAAAGGTGACTGTAGCACCTTCTCTGCAGGGGAAGTTCAGAGCAAGCCAAGCATGAGGGCAGCCAGAGTCCTCTGACCCAGTGAGTCTGGGCTGCAGCACATCCAGCACTGCCACTGCTCCCACTCCTGTGGGCAAGTGGCAAAAAGCTAGCACAGCTTCACCTCCTGCACAAGCTCTGGCTGCATCTGGGTACGGTCACAAAAAAATTAGGAAGCTGAGGTGACATAAATCTGTGTGTAAGCAGAACAGATGCAAGAGAATGGAGAAGTGAAAGCCACCGTGGACCTGTAGTTAATTCATAGTTCAAACCTACCTAAAAGATTCCCAAATGCCACTTCCAGATTCAGACAACCATAAAAAAATTTGGAAATTCCACTCAAAGGGAATGTCTTTGGCTCTCAAAGAAGTATTATTTGTTTCATCAAGGAAGACGGGACAGAAGGAAAGGACCTGATGGCTTGTGTCATATAGGTCAAAATTCTCCTTCCTAAAGGAAAGTCTTAAATTTGTCAATTTTGTGCACTTTTCTTCCCTCTAAAAGCCAATGCCAAAGGACAATTTCATGGGATTTATAATACAGCAGTATCACCACCATGCATTAAAGAGCTGTAGTAATGACTAATTCTAGCCAAGATACTTATTTTCAACCATTAACATATTTTCTAATGATCAG
Organism: Anhinga rufa; assembly: GCA_013400875.1. Taxonomy (NCBI): domain Eukaryota; kingdom Metazoa; phylum Chordata; class Aves; order Suliformes; family Anhingidae; genus Anhinga; species Anhinga rufa. The sequence continues at coordinate 11,345 of VZTV01023416.1, read as the reverse complement.
GAAAAAGTCAGGAAGAGTATCTTGAGTCTCCTTCCCTGGAGACATTCAAACCCCGCCTGGACGCAGTCCTGTGCCCCCTGCTCTAGGTGTGCCTGCTCACGCAGGGGGGCTGGACAAGGTGATCTCCAGAGGTCCCTTCCAACCCCTACCGTTCTGTGATTCTGTGATCTTCAGGCTGAAAGCCTGAAGTCTAAAAAAGCTTACGCAATGGTAATAGAATTCTGTTGCCTGGAGTCCAGTAAAATCAGTCAACCGTCTTTTAGTTATCCAAGAAGAGGAAAGAATTTTTTAGACTCAATGAAAAAGTTGAATCTACTCAAATTAAATAAATCACAAAAGGTATACAGAAAAAAAAGGTACTTGTTTGAAAATAATCAACTACATACACTAAATACACCATTTCTCCTTCATTATAGTTCTGAGATTGAAACTTATATGCAGGTGCAGGGAAGCTCCACTCTGGGTAATCCCAACAGAACTTTTAATTTTCAGTTACAGACACCAGTTGGCAGATGTGAAACATGCACCTAAGTATTTTAAGGTCCCTACACACCTGGTATCTAAAATTAAAAATATAAGTGGGATGCATTCAGGATGCATTTTCAAGCTCACTTTTGGTCAGACATTCCACTGCTAATTTCATTTCCTGTTCTTTTCTCCCATTTTCTTTCCTTCCTCCTCTATTTACTGTTGTTCTCAATCACAGCAATGCAGAGAGGTAAGCCACGCCACTCAGAATTGAATTTCCATGCACAGAATTTCTGGCAGCATCTTCTTGCTCCTTCCAGAAAGGTATTTTACGATTTAACCAAAGGAACAAATCTTCAGCTTGGCTTCAGTATAAATACAGCTCCAGTGATTTCTCAAACACCTATACGTTTTCCACTTCAATTTTTCCTCACCCTTTAAGAAGCTATTATTTCATGTATTCTACATAAGAAATTCAGAAAACCCACTTCAGAATACTATGACTGCAAAAATGCAAAGCCTGGTTATGTACTTAAAAACTGCTTTTCCCTCTTGGAGAAGATCGGTAGACAAAATTCCCATTGACATGGGAATATTAACAAGCCTGAAACTCAAGTGTATGTCTGCTATACACACTGCAGTGTTTTAGAGAGATACTTACGCTACTTCTGAACAAACTATAGGTTGTATTGCATTGTGTTTGCCCTAAAAGCCTTGCTAACTGCTCTTTTCATTAATTAACGGCACAACTGTTTTTAGTGAACATTCAAATACCAGCAAATTCAAAATACCTTTTCACAGTCCCCAGTTTCCTGCTGCTTTGTAGACAAAATATATGTTCTCTGTTACTTCTTCATGGAAATAATCACTAATCTTTCTGGTCTTTGACTCATATGGCCTATTATGTTGGTATTCAGTTCTTAACTGAAATGCCTGTTCACCGCTGATTCAATAATGTAGTTCTTCTACAGCTTATTTGTCCTGTAGCCCATACAATTATTATTTCAAGAGATGGACTCACAAAGTTTGGAAGTTACATAAGAGTTTCACGTCATTCTCACTGATGTAGTGCCTGAGCAGTCATCTAATACAGATGAAGAAAACTTTCTTAATTTATTTTTACAGGCTCAGCTATAAAATCAAGTTGCCACTGCCAAACTGAAGATGTAGGCTTACAATGCTCTACCTGTTCTGCAGTAACTTACTCTTCAAAGAATGTAAGGTTTATTACTTTGCTCTACATAATCTGCCAAAAGAAGATTCAAGTGCAAATACAAACCTGCACTCTAAAACTAAAGCCTGAATTTCCTTCAGGATCTTTATGCCTGTAGCCTGTTCTCCTCCATCCACTGACTTTTCTGTATAGATATACAAAGCCCCTCCACCACACAACATGCAGAAAGGTCATCTCTAACACAGGTCAGGATAGCAGGATCCCAATTTTCAGAGGAATGTACTAAAACCAGGCTTTGCCACTATTCTGATGCCTTACAGAAGATGGCTAAGGTTCAATCTGAACAACGTAAGTGGACCAAGAATCTTAGGAAAAAATGCAGCCTTTCTTCCAATTTACAACTATATGTAAACCTAATTCCAAGTACAACTAGTCACATTATCATGGTGCATATTCTTCACTAAAGATATCAACCTGAGACACTATGTAACTGAAATGATAAATTAATCCACAACTCCAGATGTAGCAGCACACACGAGCACTCATTCAGCACAATCTCAAATTTTTTCATGTGCAACCTAACATGGGAAATTTGATTCCTCCAGTCTGTCACTGAGACTGACTTTGGTGAATGTGATTACAAATCTAGCAAAATTGGTATGGTAACTGTATCAACAGTCTGGAAAGTATCACAGAAAATAGGATACAAAACAAAAGCATCATACCAGTAGTCATAACTCTCATCCCAGTTGTCAAAATGAACCAGAAAACGATTGTCCACCATGTCTGTTACCGTAGCAACACAAATGAAAGTCGGGTTCTTCTTGTCTACGGCTTCCAGCTTCATCCCCACTCGAAATCCCGATGGAATCACTGTCTACATAGAGAAAGACATTTAATTGAAGATAAATACTATAAATCCATAAGTCTCCCCAGTGTCCACAATCAATATATTCATGTCACTTCTAAGTTTCCCAATTAGCTGCCCCAACAGAGTGGCAGCAGCCTAATTAGTTGACATGAGAGATGCTCAAACACAAAGACTTGTGGTTTATGAAATAGAAAAGCCCTAAACATGCTGCTTAAATTAAATGTGTTGGTTTTAACTCTGTCTTAGATACTCCCTCTGAAAGACTGTGCTTGCTCCACAACACGATGGTGCGAGACACAGTACTAATAACAAGTCTTAAATTTCATTTCATATACCATTTCTGAATGTGCCAGATCAGATGTTTAACCAGATTAGTAAAAAATTAATGGATCAGAATTGCAGATGCGAACTGAAGTAGAGATTGTTACTGAATTTGTTGTAAACATTTTTATCTTTTATTTCAGGTCTCAAGTCTGTCATCACTGAAACGTGCTGTCTCTACCACACACATGAGCATACCAGCAACTTTCCACACCATTAGTAGCAAGTAAGTACTTACTGCATTCTGGTTTTCAAACAGTGATTTAGGAGCAGCTTGAGCCTTGCATGCCTTTAGGTATGAGGGCCAGCTGAATTCTTCCTCCTTATATCCTAAATGAGGGTCATAAAAGAAGGGCAAGACATTATAGGCATAAGACACAAGGTTCACACAGGTGATTTGATCATAATAGATGAAATTATTTTTCCATCCAGTTCTGAACTGTTTCTTACAACTTCAAAACGGTAAAGATTATGCACTGTTAACTATTTGTTCTAATTTTAAATAAACTACACTGGGAAAAATTACTTTAAAACTATTCATTAATTCTACCCCAATATGAACTCAGTGAGTCTCTGAGGGAGCTCTGGTTTGGATTATTAGACATTTCAGCAAGACACAATTTAGAGGAGCTTATAGAGTTCAAAAGAAAGTCGATGAAGCTTTTCTATTTTTATTTGGGCATCTGGTATTACAAAGAGGAATCATGTTCTTTATTTAGGACTGGCTGAGCTTCCTTACCAAAATGTCAAGCTTTCTTTACACTAACTGAGCAAAATACTCTGCTTTCTTGAGCTGCACATTATTAGTTTCTCATAGTCGGCTAGGACTGACATTTGAACTGTTCCTAATCTTCATCTGGGAGGAAGAATAGTCATATAAATAAAGCACAAGGCAAGAACTCAGGAGATTTCAGCTCAATTTCAATTTTACCTTCAAAACAAGCTGGGGAGCATTTCTCACAAAATCACTGCTCTATCCCTGATCTCCAACCTTGCAGTCCTGACTGTCATGGGAACTGAAGGTCCTTAAGGGGCAGAACATCTAGGGGGAGCCTAGAAACTGAAATCCATAATTCTACCAGGTACCAAAAATCAGTCTCAGTAAGATATCTGCTTTATACTATAAACTCCCTCCCTTTGAACAAATCTCTCCAAGCGGCACAGGCTACAAGTCACCTCTCTGCCTCTCCCCAAGAAAACCACACCTTACCACCTCCCTGCCTCGCAGATACCAACTAACTTCGTTTTCGTGGTCTGACTGACACACACACAACCAACAAGCCCAGGGCAAGTGCTCTCCAGCTGCTTTTCAGTCTGTTGCTTCTACTGCAGAAACAGCAAAGGGCCTACAGGCCCCAACTCTTCCCACTATGCCAGTCAGTCTAATAAAAAAAATTCCTTCCTCCTACAGACTTTACCCTACAACGTCCTCAGGCTATCACTAATACAGCGTGACCACTACTAGCTTTAAAACAAACTCCCTACGTTATATCACAACAGTTGCTTACACCATCAATGCTCCAGGAGCCCTTATGCATTTACAGTGTAAATTGTCCCCTTCATGGACTTTCTCAATTTTTTATTCTATGCATACAGCACTTGGAAAGAAATCTAAATTTCTGTTGATAGCTTGCCTCTTCTGGATTCTTAAGAAAAAAATAAAATAATTCATAATATATTGAACTGCATAAAATAATTCACAAGAAACCATTTGTACTTCTAATCTATAAAACAGTTCTAAGAGTTGTAAGCAAATAGTCTTTTTCTTTTATTTGCCTGTTAAATAATAGTTATAGGAACATCTATTTAAGTTCGTACATTATAATCCAGTAAAACAAGACCAAAACCACCACCAATTTCATAGAGTGATTGCCTTAACTACTGAAATGTGTCACCTCTTGACTATTTGAAGTGTTACTCAAATATGCCACAGACAGCAGTTCTGTTTAACTTTCTGAGAATTTCATATTTTCCAAGGAACCACAAGTAAAGAATCCTTTAACTTTACCTTCTCCACATCTGCCTTTCTCAGTTTTCATTTTAAATATCAGCTAACATAAATTAACCTCCAAGTGCAAACAACAATACTCTTCTTTATACTCTAATTGCCTCTTGTCTTGACACACTATAGCTGTAGATCAGTTGAAATAAATTTTAAAGGAACGTGGTATCAAGGCTTCAATTCTCCCTTTGTAATTCTAGAGGATATTCAAACCGAGCTCAAAGCTCACAGTCGACAACACAAACTCCCAGCTACTGCATGTGTGATGGGATCAGGTACTGGTACTGGGACAAAGTTCATGGAAAAAAAATTGGTTTCAGTAGATTGTGAGGCAGTTTCTGGACAGTGTGTGTCTTCCAGTCACCAAAGAGAAAGGAATACCTCTAGCTCTTACCTCTTCTCTCAGAAAAGGACCAAAGATGGATTTGATTTAGTCACTGTAGATATCAAACACTATTCATTAACTAAAACTATGGGCTTTGTTAATTTCCAGTCAATTTACAAACACATAATGTGAAGGCTAACTGGAATTAAACAATTCATTAAGTAGAATAGCATAGACTAGACTATTTCAGTTGGAAGGGACCTACAATGATCATCTAGTCCAACTGCCTGACCACTTCAGGGCTGACCGAAGGTTAAAGCATGTTGTTAAGGGCATCGTCCAAATGCTTCTTAAACACTGACAGGCTTGCGGCATCGACCACCTCTCTAGGAAACCTGCTCCAGTGTTTGACCACCGTCTCGGTAAAGAAATGCTTCCTAATGTCCAGTATAAACCTCCCCTGGCGCAGCTTTGAACCTTTCCCACGTGTCCTATCACTGCATACCAGCGAGAAGAGATCCGCACCTCCCATTCCAGGTCCCCTCCTCAGGAAGCTGTAGAGAGCAATGAGGTTGCCTCTTAGCCTCCTTCTCTCCAAACCAGACAGGCTCAAAGTCCCTGGCTGCTCCTTGTAGGACATTCCTTCCAGCCCCTTCACCAACTTTGTTGCCCTCCTCTAGACGCATTCAAGGACCTCCATATCCTTCTTAAATTGTGGGGCCCAGAACTGCACACAGCATTTGAGGTGAGGCTGCACCAACGCTGAATTCAGCAGGATAATCACCTCCTTTGACCGGCTGGTTATGCTGGGTTTGATGCACCCCAGGATGCTGTTTGCCCTCTTGGCTGCCAGGGCACACTGCGGACTCATTGAGCCTGCTGTCGACCAGCATCCCCAGGTCCCTTTCTGCAGGGCTGCTCTCCAGATGTCTTGGTTTTTTATATTATAGCAAAGCATTTTCATCTTCTGTAAATTTGAATACTCTTCTCACTTTGATCTTTCTTTCTTCTTAATAATTTATTGGTGAAGTTTTATTTTCAAGGGTTTGTGAAACTCCGCTGTTATTAGGACTACACAGGCTCCTGGAGCAGAACTTCAATGTGCAGTTCATGCCTCACTTTTCTCACTAATGCCTGGTTTTGGTGGTGATTGGATCATAAGTCTTGGTTTTAAAATTCACTTCTGGTTTGTTTACATGCTTTCATTTATGTTTGATTTTTAAAAAGAAACACTACAGGGCTGTATTAATTTTCCCAAAAAATGTCAATGCAATTTTTACTGTGGGACCTTCAGTGATAGACAGTTTTCAAGGCTCTCCCCTTCTCCACTGACTGCAGAGCAACTCCTCTGAAGTGGTTTCTGAAGACCAGGTGGCCTCTGCTGCACCAACACTCTCCCTTTGGCATCCCAATGATTCTTCACTTAATCCAGGCAAAAACCCAGCAGTATTACCATGGTGGAGCCCATGATAATTCTGGGAACACACACATATCCATCCTCCCTCTGCAGGTTTCATCTCCATGAGACAGAAAAGTGACCTCCTTTGCACAGAGAATGAACACCGTCCTGAAACACCGTATTTTTTCTTGCCATGATGCCCAGTTTGGTTTTGCAGCTCTGCTTCCTCATGTCCGCTGGAAGCCCAGCAGCAGCTGCCTGTTGCCTCTGCTGCCATGGGGATGGGAGACACCCTGCCATAAGGCCTGTCCTGCCCAGCAGCACAGAGAATTATGTGCCTCTTCCCTTTTAATAAACAAGGATACAAATATGTATCAGAAAACATCTACAACAATATTCTTCCTTGCTCGTGTCCCTCACGCCCCCCACAGTCCTCTCCCATCACAATAAATAGCCTCTCATCCCTCACAAGGAAAGACTGACTTAGGCCTGTTTGGAAAGTTACCCACTTCCAACCCTCTCAGAAAACAAGGAGTCAGCTACCAGACCTCAAAATCCCTCTGAAGCATACCCTCCTTACAACCCCGTCCCGTGAAGCAGGACACTTCTGCCCAGGCTTGCAGGAACATTTAACCGGGGCCGCACTACACAGAAGGACAGCAGGAGTGTCTGATCCTTTCTCAGGCCGCTGGGTTCCACGCAGTTGATGGTTTATGCCATAAATGTCATAAGTTTGCATTGTATCTGGAAAACAAATGGCTACTAATGCAAACCTTTGAGTTCTTCTGTGAGGTGGTATTTTATATAAGATACTGTGCCCTATGACATTAGTGGTATCAGCTTCAGTGTCTGTATGATTTGCAATGGGCACTAAAAAGGAGTCATTATTAATATGTAATACTACAGCAAAACATAAGCATTCTGTCCTACCCAATAAAAATGCACAAAAAGCCCCAGTAACCTAAGATTGGCATCTTCTTCCTCCCCTTGGAATAACAGAACTCCACAAATATCACTAAAATGTAAGTAGTGAATGCCATCCTGCTGAAAATCTAGAAAAAATATGTTTAACTGATGAATGGCTGTTTGCCCTCAGCCTCCTTCCGATGCATGAATCTACAATATTGCTTGTTCTTCCTTGTTCCTTTTCCATCCCACATGCAAGCTAGGCATTGCATCACAGAACCATTAAGGTTGGAAAAGACCTCTAAGATCATGAAGTCCAACCATCAACGCAACACCACCATGCCTCCTAAACCATGCCCCGAAGCGCCACGTCTACAAGTGAGATGTAACGGATGGGACGTTACATATGGGATGTAAGAAGTCGCATGAGTACAAAAGCAGGTTTCAGCAATCACACCATACCTCATCAATGATGAAAATTGTTTACCGCTAGGGTGAAGTGACAGAGCCAAAGCCATGTACTCTGCAGGTCCTGGATAAAAATACCAGAGAACAGCCTTGCTATTCAAAATCAAGAATATGTCTTGGGAATGGTAGGAGTACACACCTGTGCAGGACGACAACTAGAACCTTGAGAATTACCACCATATATCCTCCTAACTTGTCTCCCTCAACACCTCCAATAAGCTCCATGACTTTCTTAAGTAAAAGACCTATCCACTGCTTCAGTATGGTTAAAAAAAATATACACAAAAGAACAATCCTCCCACCAACTTCAAACTAGAAGACAACTGAAGAAACTTTTCATGAAAGTGACTCAGAGACAGCCAGTAAGTTTCCTCCAGCAGCAATAATTCATTGTTAACAAAAGCTTAAACTCTCTAAACCAGGCATTTAAGATGGAAAAGAGACAAAACCTTCATCACAGATATAAAACTTAATAAGCATGCTGTAATAACATCAATAACTGTAACTGGGGACTACTCATTTACTACATATAAATTATTACTTCAGTGGAGGCCAACCTGAGAAATTCTGATTTATGTTCAAGGAATTGCTACTTCTGCACAGCCAGTTATGCAGAGCTATGCACAGTGAAAACTCCCATACTGGAGTGGCAGCACAGAGCACTCCTGCCTGTAGCCAGAGTGGAGCTCACAGAGCACTCAGAAGGGCAGCACATGCTCCTTCATAATCCTCCAGGGCTCAGGTGCAGGAATGCCACCCTCTCCCACACCGGCAGGCCCTCTACCTGTACACTTTCAGTGGCTTTACTCTCACCTTCCACACCCCAGCAGTTACATCCAGTTTTATAATTGCCCATAATGCATGCTCTTGACTCTGTACACGCCACTGTTTTGTAGCCTTTCGAAACCACTTATTCTACCCTCACTCCGTATACCAAAACACCACATTAATTTCTTTCTCACTCTCCTGTCTTCAGGACTTTCTCCCTTCATCCTCACATATTCCCTTCCTACCCCAAAAGGAAACACATTTATTCCTATTTTTTTTTATGGTACAGTTCAGTGGAGATGCACCCTATCTGCGAAATAATAATCTGAAATAGAATAGTTAAGCAAGCAAATTACACATATTTCAACACGTGTATACCATTTACATAAGCTATGTACAAATTATGCTTTCAGGCTTGTAATCTTACCCTTTTTTCTCCCTCCTTGTATGTTCATTCCTCTTTTGTCTCTATTTCAAGCTTACTCTTTGCAGCAAGAGCATGACCTTTATTAGTCTGTGCCAACACAGGTACAATAAAGGTGATCAATATCTAGTAATGAAAATATCCTAAGACCTTCTACTAAAGGATTCTCAGCTGTCTCTGAGACCTCAGTTTAAACATACATGCCACCAGTAAGCTGCCACTTTACTTGCAATAAGCATTCATTTGGGGTCTACATCTGTTGCTTAACTTTCTTTCCTAATGCCTTATGAATTACTCTTATGGTTCATTTTGTTTTCTTGTTTTCTCCGAATTTCCACTGAATAAAAGACGTTAAGATTTCAACCTCAAGATTTTAACAAGATTTCAAGTAGAGTTTAATTTGCCATGTGCAAATACTCTGACTAAATGAACAAAAAAGTTTCTACAAAAAAAATAATTACACCATTACAAAGACAGTCTTGACCTCAGAGCTATGGAAAACAGAGATTTCAAACTAAACAATACCTTTAGGTGGATGAAGCTTGTGACCTGTTTTCTCACACCATCCAACGGGATGAATGTCTGAAGAATCAGCGTTTACCCAGAAATCGTAACAATCTGGGTATCCATCAAAATGGAGTCGTATTCTGTAGCCACAAACCTAAAAGCAAGAATATACAACATACAACACTATGTTTTAAGATGTTTGCCGTACACATAACAGCTTCTGTTCAGTATTACGTATAATAAGAGTGTTTTCAGTCAGCCTTTTACTTCTGATCAAGCTAACACTGGATGAATAAATTCATTTGATAAAAAGGAAAGAATAAAAAGGCAAAGCTATTCTCAGCCTGAGTGCCTCCTCTTCTGGTGAAAAGTATTAACTAAAAGCTGGATATTGCCATTAGTGTTCAAAAACTTGAAAACTGTTCCACCCAGCATCAGAATAAAACAGAAACCCAACAGAAAAGCATGAATACATTTGATGCCATCATGGACAAAGTGCAGATGATGATAGTCTCGAGCTATCCTGATTAATCAGTATGCAAGAGAGCACGCAACAATAACTATGTTCAACAGGCTCTTTGGAGAGATACTGAGAACTGTTATTAAAGATGAGAAGTCAGTGGAGGTATCCCCCAGAACTTCATTATTCCATGAAGCAGTAAGTTAACCACGGAGAGGAAGAGAAAAACAGGACACAATCCCTCTCTCTGTTCAGTTCTCCGCATCTTCCTGAGTGCGAAATGCCGTAACTTTCCTGCAGTCATCAGTGAAAATCTCTTGTCATCAAGGTCACCCTGTATTATATTTAATTTATGCTCTGACATAACTTTCAGTTTGCCATCTCAGAATTCTGAGGAATTCAGGTCATCCTGCAGTAAACCATGACCCATTACTTAGTGTGGAGCACAAGGTATGCAGGAAATACTCAACCACTGACACACCACCCGCAAGAAAATGGAAGAGATTCCCACAGAAATGGGATGTGACTATGGGCCGTGAAGAGATCCAGAAACAGGAACACAAAAGCCTAGGCATGCAAAATTACAGCTGCCTAGAATACCAGTGATACAGAGCAGAGTACCTACCTATTTGTGTTTCCCCATTTTAATTCACAAAATAAAACCAAAATAGGATCCTTGGTAAAACTACGTAAAAGCTAATGTAAGGTATGTTTGAAAGACATATAATATGTAGCTCAGAAAGGGGTTCTCCTTTATACTATTAAAAGCAAAGAAGCTACTCGTCAGAAAAATTATTTCATAAACTGCAGCATGAAGACAAACTGAGTTTATATTCTGTAATTTTCCTATTGTAGAAGTTGCCAATACAAGCAATTTCTGGGGCCATCAGCCTGAAAAAAATTGTAGCACAACTGCAACACAAAAAAGTGTTAGGTATTTGTATCAGTGAATGGAACAAATATATACTATCAAACTTCTAAAAAACTGCTATGTATCAGCTGTCATACTTATGCTTTTTCTACATATTTTCTCTTTTAAATCTAGATTTAAACTATAGGATTACAGAAAAAACACACATCATCCAACTAGCGTAATACTGTTTCCTCTAGCTGCATATGTTAAATATATGTAAATAGTCACTGCTGCATGGCACTGGATATAGTCTTTACATGTCTGTCAGGTAGATTTAATAGAGTGTTATTAATTTAAAAGCCAACTTCCTACATATATTTTCTGTCTGCTTGTTAGGGA
>VZTV01023412.1:3140-24986 GCA_013400875.1 Anhinga rufa | reverse complement strand
TTTTTTTTTTCCTTTGGAGTCAACGCAGCATCTGCCACAATAGAATTCTCATCTGTGTGGGGGTTTCTAACAAAAAATAATGTAATAATAAAAATACTACATCGTACTACGGAGTATATGTATAAATCAGGGACCATTATGAACCTAGAGGGAGAGTTACTTGTGAGGGACAGCTATAACTACAAAAAAGAGTGCAAAAGACTATGGGGAGCAGACACCATAACTGACTTTGCAGCTCACCTCAAGAAAGCCAGCAACCTCTGACAGTAAATAGCTTAAGAGAGTAAGAAAAATGTGGGTGCATCATCCAAAGACTTAAAGCTTTCAATTTGACTCAATGGCACAAACGATAGACCTTTTGTTCTCAGTATGAAAAGGAAAGGGGGGATATAAATTACCAGAAATAGAACTGAGCTGCAGCCCAATAGCTGTTGAGGTGACTATCTTTAGCTGAAGTGCAGCCAGCGCTATTGAGGTTGGGCAATTTCCAATCTCACCACAACAGCAATAACCTACATTTGTTCAGAAATTAGCCCTCAATGATTTGCAGACCTCCCATCCCGATTCCAGATCAAGATGTAGGAACAACCACCCAAAGAGACTGCCCCAGGGAATCCTTCCCAGGGTTTAATGATGCACCATCCCAAATTTTCCAACTGTGAGGTCCGAGAGCTGTGTGTATCCCCACGCAACCCAGGCAGGAGGTGAAACGCTGTGCTCATTGCAGCGTCTCAGGGGCATGCTGCAAGATGCTGAGAGTACCTAGCAAGCCCATCCTAATCACTCCCAAGTTCTCATCAGCTGTATGACAACATTCTCCTTTATACGTGAGTCTGCACAGCTAGCTCACGAGCTCTGCGTTTGTAGCTCATATTGAACCTATTAGTTTGTATTTAACCATCCATTGCTACACTTCCTGGGTGAATTCCAGCCAAACAACGAAGGCTTTGCAACCACGTCTTGATAAAACACCCTCTTGCCTAAAATAAAGATAAAACTTGCTAACGTTTGATATGATCTCATCTGACTACAGAACACATTCAGAAGCAATTGGCAGGCCGTCCCCTCAGCTAGGAACGTGGATTGAATGGGAATACTGTTTGTCCTGCAGTTGGGGAACTAGCCACAGACAGCTGGAAGACACAGTAGTAGCAAAGTTGAAGGCCAAGATCACCATAACTCTTTCTGAGCGGTCTTGGAAGGAGAGCGGCTGCCAACGTGAATGAATTGCCCCAGCTAACACACACAGCATAATGAAACCATGTGAAGCCATTGGACGTCTTCTGCAAAGCCAGATTTTTAAAGGTATTTTGGTAACTAACTCTCAGCTAAATCACTGTGGATTAGACATCTAGCCACTTTTCAAAGAACTAGATACACAAAGAGACAAGCATCCATCACCTCCCAGAATCTGGCCTAGATTGTACCTAACGTTTCCCTGGCAGACAAGATGGATCAAGCGTTGGGGAACACCAGCAGATGATGGCCTACAATAGGAACGGGGGGTTGTCCTTTGGGATGACGAGTAGAGATGGGAAGGTTTTTGTACTAGTAAGAGCCGACTCACTGGTGGGGAGGTAGTGCTGACTCCTTGCACGCTTCTTGCAGCATCATCATGAGGAAGGCTCACAGCACATCTATGCGGCACCATGATGTGAATTCACCATCACCACCACCACCACCATGGAGCGACGCTGCACAGCGCTGCCATAATCTCTTCTCTAGGACACGGGAGTAGCTCTGATGGCTGACTGCCACCAGCTGCTGTGCCCTGCCCCAGGCTCATCGTGGAGGGGGAAGACAGCGGAGCAGCCGTGGTGGGGAGAAACCCAGCTGAAGCAGCAGGATGTCTGTCCATCCTAACCCCGGAACTTGTGTGACTTGGAGACTTGGCTGTGGGCTGCTGCATGTGCTGCAGAGCCTGCCCCGGCCAGCTCCGCTCCCGCGGTGCTCCTCGGCACTGCAGGGGTGCCTGGCAGCAAGCACGGGTAACGCTTCGACCCCCACAGGAATTGCCTGCTGGCCACAGCATCGCTGAGCCCAGCAGCAAAGCAGGCAGGCGCCTGGCAAAAGAGAGGAAATATTCTAGGTACTACAAAAATGGCACGTCAAGAGACCTAAAAATGAAAGTAATTTACTGGTGGGAAAGGATAAACTATCCTAGAGGCTGTGTCTTCTCCCTTTTCAGCCAAGAAGTTCAAATGCACTCAAGTTTAAGTGGGTGGTTAAGCCCTGGTGACTTCAGAGCAGGCTGATGCTACAGTGGGTGCTGGGAGAGGGCAGAAGGAGCGCTGCAGAACTAAAAACTTCCCCATTTTGTGCTGACAGCGACGGGTGAGCTTGGGAGAGCCCCATCAAGCAGAGATCAGTTACGTCTCACGGCCAAGCCAGCCGTGGGGAGGGAGCGCTCTCTGCCCCAGCTCTGCCATGGGTCACACAACGGGTCTTGCCTCCCCGGGGGTCCCCTCGACATGGCCGTAATCAACACTAAAAATAATAGCGCAGTTTATATTTGGGCTGCAAATCACCACTGTTAGCAGCGGCAGCCAGCAGAGTCTCCAGAGACGGTCTGGTCACTGCTGACCCTGGCCGAGGGCTGAAGGACGATCCGGATAGAGAGGGCGGCAGCCTTTCGGCCACAAAGACAAGAGGCAATTTTTATGGTTCAAGAGAGTGGGCAGCCCCCACCTTCTCATCACCTGTGCTAGGTGCCCCAGAAACACCCCCCGGTTGCATTTCTGTACCTGCTGTGCGAGGCACTCAGCCTGGCCCTGCCGCTGCGTGGGGCAGCATTGGGAGCGGGGCCGAGAGCAACGTGAGAGCGGCTGCTTTGGTTGGGGCTTTGCTTTTTTTTTTCTTTTTCCCTTGATTCAGAGATGTCATCTGCATCCAGCTGTTAGTATTTTGGAAATCTGCTGGGTTTTGTTTTCCTTGTGTGATTCAGCACAGCTGATGCTCCAGCTGCAAGAGCCTCAGCAGCCAGTGAGCTTGCTTAAAGCAAGCATACGTGAAAGCCCATGGCCTGGTCAGCACTTCCTCTGCTGGGAGCACCCTGGGACTCCTCTTGGGTCCTGGGGGCAGCCTCCTCACCACTCTACTGGGAACGGTGCTTGCCTCCGTCACAGCCACACCAGATGAGAGCGTGGTGATCAGGAAGTGCACAAATAGATACCTACATCAAATGATGCGGCAGAGAAAATATTTTAGTTGCAGCCAAGAGCATCCTGACCCTGATTTCTGCTCCTTCCGAAAGCATGGCAATGCTTAAACCTTGAGCTGCAGCATAGTAAATACACTGTAAATTGATAAACTTCCAAAACGCTATGGCATCGCTATCTACTTTCATGGTTTCTGCTTTTTTTTGTAGAGTCTGGTTTTCAAAATCCCATATTGGCATGAGTATAATCTATGCTGACTATAAAAAAACGTGATTCAGCAACAGGGCAGGTTATACACGAACGAGGGTAACGCCTTTACCCGTGCACCTTTTCCTTCCCGCGTGCTTCTCCCGTGCCCACTTCAGCTGCCTGCTCTCTCTCGAGGCCACAATAATCCCCTCTTCTTCCCCACCATTCCCAGAGCAGGCGCCCCTGCTAGGGGTGGAGAACGGCCGGATCCAGAGAGCTCGAAAGGGCAGGAGGCACTGCAGTGTGCTACGGGGAGGTGGGGGCTTGCCGAGACTCATTTCCAGGGAACAAACTTTTAATGGGGTGTGGTTTATACATGTGAAAACGTGGTGATTGAAGTAAAGTTAAGGGACAGGGCTTTATTACTTAAATAATTCTTCCATCTGACAGCTGAATCCCAAGTCCCCCATTTTTATCCACACAACTCTAATTCCATGCTCAGTGGCTTGGCCAAAATCATCCATTACTGAATAGTCAGGTAAACACAAAGCACCACTAAATATAGCCTGATCACGTAATTGGCCTCTGCATGTCTTTCCTCTCCCGAGCAATGATGGAAACAATGTTGGGTGATTAATAACCCCTAATGATTATATTTACCAAGCACGCTCTAGGAGGAAGCGTAAGCGACACAGGAGCGTACCTGCTGCCGCAGCAGGGCGTGCGGGGGTGCCCCCGGCAGGGGTACGACGGTCCCGCGAGGCAGCGATGCAGCTGGGTGCTCCTGCGACCCAGCCTCCGCCTGCCCAGAGCCCTGCGGGGAAGGGGCAGGGGAAGTCCCCTCCAGAGAATCCCCAGCGCCTGCAGACGATAAGCACGTTGCAGCTGAAGTTAAGCAAGGAAGAAAAGGAAATATGTCGTGCGGGCTGCTTGTAAGGTCGCTAAACCAGCGGGGAAGGGATTGCTTTAATTTCCCTTTTACCTGGAAAGAAAAATAAACTGAAAAAAAAAAAAAAACCAAAAGAACCCCACCGCTTTTTTAAAGGGTTGGAAAAAAAAAACCTGTCTGAGAAGGGAGATAGTTGAAAATGCCTCGCTGGCCGCGTTTTCCACCACCACCCCCCCCCCCCACAGGCCTTAGTGTGTGTTTTAGCACGGCTGGCCTGGACGCGGCGTTTCGCGGTGCGGGAGAGGCGGGGCGAGGAGCGAGAGGACGTGAAGTTTGCTGTGCTGTCCAGAAGATGAAAACACTAGCGCTGTTTATAGAGGGAAACCCAATTCGTCAGCCCAAATGAATTCCTGTGCTAATCCATGCAGGCTTCATGTTTTCCACCAGCCCCAGCCACTGTAAAGACTATCTTTAGGAGGCACAGTGTGTTTGGAAAGGAGCAGCTGGAAAAGAGGGGACGTTTATGCCAGCTTGGAAGGCTTTCTGGTATGGAAAAAGAGGAATGCTCTCTTGGGTCTCCCCACAAAATTAAAGCATCTTCATCCAGAGCAGAATGATGCCAAGCACAACAAACAAAAGCGGCTTTCCCCAACTCTCCTGGGCAGCCTCACTCCAGGGTTCACAATGGTTTCCATAGAACTTGTTTTGCTATCATAACAAATTCGATCTATCCAGGCGCGATGGAGCGCACTGTTTTCTGAAGACAAGAAAATGAATTTCCTCGCTTATTTGCCTGCCAGAGCATTTTTGTCCAGGTGCCACAGACAGGGACTCCCCAGATAACCGGTGCATCTGCCCGTCGGCTGAACGCAGCGCACATCGTGACACGAGAAACCCCCGAGAGGTTTTGGTCCGTGCGGCGCGATGTGAGCTGCCTCGGCTGCAGAGCCCGGGGAGAGGCTGCCCTCGGCCGATCACGCTCGCTGCTCGCCTCTGACCCTGCCAAGCCGGGCTAGCCTCAGCGCGGCGTGCCTGCGCGCCGCAGCACGGGCTTCCTGTAGCAAAGCAGCCATCTACTGAGCGCATCTCTTGTTGCATACATGGGAGGAAATGAATGCCTTGTTATGTTGACCACAATCTGCTGAAATGCTTGTCAATATTGCAGTCTGACTGCGATGAAGGGCTAGATTATTTGCACGGCTGGGGTAGGCTCCCCGAGAGCGAGATCAGCACTGGAATGTCACATGCAGGAGAGGTTTCTTCCAGCCTTTCCGCAGAGACACTCGTGCTCAGCAGTGGTTTTTGAAAAGCGGAGGTGTTTTTCTGCATGGCAGAAAAAGTCGGAGGAGCATTTAATGCTACATGAAAACCACGACCATTATCAGAACAGCCTGAATTTTTGGGAGGTCTTAACCTTGATCTAAAACTTGCACTAGTTTTGAAGATGGCAAGAGATATGAAATGTAATCAAGTATACAACAGAGGTCCACAGACCTTAATTTCTAAGACAGACATAATAATAGTTTTGTCTGCTTCTTGTTTTAATAATGGCCTATTAAATTTTTACTGAAGAAAAATTAGTATTAAAATCAATGGCAGTTTTAAAAAAAGGAAACATATCTGAAAGCATAGTAAAAGTTATCTGAAGACATGAAGCTGCAGGATGACCTCAGGAGGAGAGCTCTCATGGAACCCAGCCTACCTAGCTGAAAATCACACCCTGGGGTTTGCCTGCTGGAAATCAGTACCTTGGGGTGCTTTCCAAGGAAGAAGAGAGCACCCCACTCAAAGCAAATGAAATGTGTGAAGAAGAAACCTGACAAGAAAAAATTAAATGTCATTTTAAGGAAAAAAGACACACAAAACACAGTGTAATTAAAAAATACAGCTGCTAAAAGTCCTCCTCCGATTTGCCTCCGTTCTGGTATAAATCAAGCCAGTTTGCTCACCGGACCTGCCCAGCGCCTAGAGTGGCCAGTGTTTGCAGCCCACTTCCAGCCTGTGCAAACATCAGTTTGTACTAAGTTATAATTACTTCATACCCAGTGACTTGAACCGGAGGAATTCCCCAGGTCCTGAGGCCAGCTTCCCAGGTTGGTGACCATTTTCCTATAGAAACCCTGGGCCTTATTTCTGCGTGGCTTTGGCAGACGCGAGAAACGTGTGATTAAAGCAGGGCAGCTGCCGTGTGCCGCCAGCAGCGCCCCTTCCCTGGACAGCAGCGGGTGAAGGCACTGCCTGCGCTCGAGCTGGACGCACCACGACCACGCGGAGCGCCCGGGTGCCACTCGCGGTCGGGACCTTCACTGACACCCACGGAGAACAGCCCTGCTGCCTCCCGGTAAGAATCGGAAACCCAAAAGTGGCTGATGAAGACCCAGCACGAGCACGGGAGGTATTTGACCATAAAGGGAATGCAATGCCTGGTACATCACCCAGCTTCCTCTGGCCTTGTGGCTACGGAGTCTCCTGGAACCGAGCTCTTACAAAATAACCAACGCTGCATTGCTCATAATGACAGATGCTTAACCCAGGGAGGTTTAACTGTCACAATACTTTCACCATTGACTCCCATACTTCTGAAGTGGCTCCCCTTCATTTAGTCATTCTCACTCTTTCCAAAGAAACTTAGAAACCACCTAAATAAACCAGCACCGATTGAGACACTGCAAATGTCATAAGAGTCATTCATGTGTCTCACTATTTGTCCTACATTTGACTCAATTCATTCACGGATGATGAAGTCATTCATCATTAAGAAACCAAACCAAACCACACCACAATTTGGGAATCTTTGACTAGACTCCCCTGGCAGAGATGATCAGAGGGAATGATTGCAAACTCACACTCCTCTAATTTACTGCTGCTTTCGCTCTGGCCCAAATTAGCCTTTGCACATTAAAAGCAAAGGTTCAGAGTCCTTGCACAAAGGCAGAGCAAGTCAAGACGTAAGCACTGAAAAAGGACTAAGCCATGCTTTCACTTGGCTGTGTCGTCATCGACTGTTTCTGCGGGGCCTCAAGGTTTTCTGGTCACGCAGCGCACTCTGCTTTGGTGCGCAGACAGGTCTGGCACGCAACCGCCGTGCTGCCAGCACCCTCCCACCACCCACGAGTCACAGCTGGGTGGACGCGAGGGACAGTCCGCTTTGGCCTTTACTTCTGCACGTGACGACCATCCGTGCGGAGAAATCCTCCCTCAGATGCAAACCTACCGCTCACTTCAACATCCATGGGCAGAAGGCAACAGCGCTCTTCTCACCCAATCTAGTCCAACTGCGCTTTCACTCTAAAGAAATCGTGTTTGTTGAGCTGAGGGCAGAGTTTAGCCTATGTATTGCAAAGTTTCCAAATTAAAAACCCACAAAAGGACATGGCTTGATTCAAATGGGAACTGTGTGGATTAGGAGAACTTGCAGGAAGATGGAGAGTATTAGACCAGTTTCTCACTGAGTGAATTAGTGTTGCTCTGCTGAGTCACATGGGCATCACTCTTGAAGCCCTTTGATCCTCAGTGGTTTTACTCTGGTTAACAGTAGCTGCAGATTTAACTCTTTTATACCTAACATTGGTTAAATCCAACTCAAGACCAAGTTTTCCAAGTGACTGCTATCAGACCATTAATCGTGCACATATAGAGAGATCAGAGTTTGAATTGCCAAACAGACTGGAGTACTTCCAGTACACTCGCACCTGAACTGCAGAATATGAACGCTTGCAACGTTGGGAGTACTTGGATTGAGGGTTCCTGCGCAGACCCCTTTTAGAGAGAGCACCCGCCTGCCAAATTCACAGCCGGAGGTACGCCCCGATTTCTGTGCTTGCAAACTTGAAGCATGGGGACTTGGAGTGATGATTCAGACACAACGGCATTGTGTATACATTTAGGTTGGCTTTTACCTTCTTCTGGTTTCTTGTTGGTAAACACAGAAAAAGTTCTATTACGGAATGAGGAGGAAAGAGTGTGAAAGCCAGCAGCTGGTTGAAAATCCCTAGGAAGGGAGTTTTATGGTCTTCAAGTGTTTGCTGCTCTTCCCCTATCTCTGACTCTCCTGCTGGCACGACTACAGATGTGGTGCTTGTTTTTCAAATCAGAGAAGTAGGAACGACCTATTAGGTCATCCAGTACCTCTCGTAGCCAGTGGAGTATTGTCGCCTTCTACATTTGTCCAGCCTACTTTTAAAATTCCTCTAAAAACATACTGCATCCAAATTAGAGCACAGAAGTCTCTTGGAACTGGTGAGTAAGCAGCACCATAAAATGACCAGGCAGTATAAGGCCATACCAGCTTCTGCTGGGCTGAAAAGTAGCTCTCACTACTTAGAGTTCTCGTAAGAAAACTAACTTTGATGGGAAATTCAGATGATACATCCTCAATTTCTTACTTAAAAATGGCCAGAGATTTATAAATAATAATATTTCCATAAGAAACAAAGTAAGAAAAGCAGGCGGAAGAAATACGGATTTTAAATTAATCAGCTGTAGGTCTTCATTCTTGTGAGAGCAAAGATCTATACAGACAAAAAGTCCCCCATCAACTACCCGCGCTGCCCGGCAGGATGTGACCTTGCCTGGAAAAGTCCTGCTTGTGTCAATAATGCCGTGAACCCAGCCATTTTTCTATACGAGCGGACTTTATAACTGGCTTTCGGTTTGCACCATAAACGGACTGTACACCTTTAAGATGGTTATTCTTGCCAGGCATTTTATTTCACAATAGTTAAAGAAATGTGCAGATGTTGTCCAAACTTTTCAAAGCAGCAGGGCTCTTTGCAGCTGCATGCAAGACTTCAGACGTGCAGTGCAAAAATGGCTCAAGCTGCCTTTTCGCTGGCCATCGCCGGAGGAGCTGAACCCTCCCATGCATTATGTTGTGCTTTAAGAGGAGAAAAGACCCCTACCCTTTTCCCACCGTGGCCCATTCTTAATGTCAACACAATTAGCAACAAATGAAGCTGTGAAGAGCAGCAATGCCAAACCCGGGCGTTCAGGGTTCATGAGTCAGGCCTCTAATAATCATGAGATTGGTTTTAAAATCATGCAATCAATCCCCTGCCCCCAAAGTTGCATCACTTTTGTCTGCCTGGATTTTGAAAGACCGAAACACAAAGGTTCATATTTTTAGTCTTTTGGTTTTTCTTGGATCAGACTTGAAAAGATCACTAAGAAAAAATAACTCTCGTATTTTCCTGCAGTCACCTGCACAGGGACTTCTAAATCGCTATAAATACTCCAAGACTCACAATGAAATTGCAAAGAATTAGCAAAAGCTTCAAGCTGCCGTGTGGATGTAAGCCAGTTCACTGGTTTAATTACATTGTGCTCATTTTAAAGGGGAGATAACAGGATAAACTGTGAGGAGGAATGCATGCCGAGCTCAGGTTCCTTACACAGTTGTCAGGGAGGGTACAACTCCCCTCAGCAACCCATCTAATAAATGAATCCAGCCCATTGCATCACCGTTGCTGGAAGTTACTAACGCTAGGATTCATGTTGAGGTGGTCAACATATGAAGCAAGCAGGCTGAGCTCGTGCAGTTATTGCCCATGCGAAAATCCCTTATATTACACAGGCTGTAGCTACCCCTACAAGTTCAGCCAGCTTAGCAGCACTGGCACTGCTGGTGGAACCCTTCTTCCAGTGCAGACACAGTCATCCCAGTACAAAAGCCTTTCAGTGAAACAGCTGGTGGTGGTTCCCCGACTTGGCATAAGCCGTGCTGATTCCAGTGTTTTTACACCAGCGAGCTGTGTCTATACAAGGGCTTTTACCGTAATAGCTGCGTTAGCAAAATTCAAAAAACAATCAACCACCTTAACCAGCACAGTTATGTGGTAAGCTGCCTAAAAGTAAAACGAGCCTTGTTAAAGGTTTCCAGAGCGCGCTTCTCTGGTTCAGTGCGAACTGGTGAATTTAGCCCTAGAAGGAGTTAACCCCCTTTGCTGCTTTGCAAAGCCATTTCCTATCCGCGCATTTCTTGCTTCTCATCTCCAAAGCCCCCATTTTAAGAAAATGCCATAGAAACAGTTATGATTTTGACTGAACTGGAAGAATTTCTGTGGAAAACACCCAGTGTCACCCCTCGCTGGCAGGAAGACGACTGATTCATTTTCCTTACATCCTGTACTTGCTCGCACGACAGCTTCGCTCTGTCTCCAGACTTTGCCCTAAGAAATGAGGGTGTTTCTAATAGACAGACCTGTTCTCGGTGACAGGTAGCGTATTACTTGCCAGCAATCCGTTGTTCACTCCTAGAAAGCACGTAGTATTCCTTGATACGTACAGTATGAAAGGAGCGAGTCTGGTGGGAAGACAGAAGAAGGAGAGAGCCGCTCTGCCAACCCCTCCCTTCAGTGCAACCCGTGCTCTAACACCCTACGGCGCAGCCAGCGCTGCCCCAGCTCCGGCACACCTGGGCAACAGCTCCCCGCGCCTTTGGTACCCCCGCGTCTGTGCGAGGGGTGGGGTGCTGGCGGCCTGGGAACCCCTCGGCCGGTTACAGCTTTACCAGCGACTTTTTGCATCACCTGGGGCAAGTCACTTAAGAGCTCTGCGCCCCGCTTCACCCATGTGTAAGAGCTGGGGAAAAAGCTTGTCGGCTTCTTTCATTACCGTTTCTGCGCACTGGATGAATAGTGTCACTGGACTGAAAACTGTTATTGTTGTTATCCCTTTAAATTGAAAGTGGATTGAAGGAACAAAAGTAAATGTACGGTCTATTTTGGCAGATGTCTTCCAACACATGGGTGTCTATGGTCTTCTTTATAAGAGCTGTCTGCTGTCTGTGATTCAGACCGTCTAAGGAATGCCATGAGTGTGGAGTAAATGGACAGCAAGTCTGGGAAAGGACTTTATTGTGGTTTACAAGCTTTCAATTCCCAACTGCATGAACAAGTTCTTTTTTTCAAGTAACTCTTTGCCAGTGTTTCAAAACTATCATTGAAAATTGCTCGATGCCTTCTGAAAACCGAGCGCTTTCTGCTGATAACAGTGCACTGGTGCCACCTCCAAACGGTGGCGTGCCTTCCACCAGCAAATCCCTAGAACCGGGGTTTATCGTCCTGGTGCCTCAGCTCGTGTGGGACCCTGCCCGTCAAGGCATCGAGCGCCCGTTCACCTACCCATCCTGCAGTGTCAGTTCTTGGCGGCGGTGCCCGTGGTCTCCTAATGGAGTCTGCATGTTCTTTTGAACAGGAAACGCTTTGTAGCACAACTTGCCTGTGGGCACTTACTGCACCAATTAAAGATTCCTGAGCTCGAGAACAAAGAGGTGCCAGTGGAACTATGGTTTTAATCACTTGATTTATTTTCTTCCTTCCTCCACTGCTGATGTTGGATGTATGGGTTTTTCTTTTGCTCGCTTTGCTTTGTTTTGCATGTTTTTAGGCAGCAGGACAGCCGCTCAGAAGGACTGCTGGGGAAAGAGCAGTCTTGAACAGGGGCTGGATTTGTCTGAATTTTCGAAGAGCGAATTGTTTCTAGAGGTGAAGAACATCACATGCCAGCCTGCCATAACAATACAAATACTTAGTTCTTATTCAGGTATGCAGCTTTTTTTTCTGAGAATCCATGTGAGTTTTAGTAACATGAATGAATTAAATGCTTAATTGCACTACAGGGAAGGATTACAGGATACTTTTTTTAATAATAGTAAACGGAGGTACAGGGAAGCTAAATGCTTTGCTGAAAGGCCAAACTCAGACACAACCCAGGAGACCCTCCTCCTGATGCACTGATCCTCCTACTTCCTGCCAACAGGCTACAGGTTTTTGGAAGCAGAACCACCTTTTTGTTCTCTTTTCCTATTGCCTCTAGAAAAGCAAGACTCTGGCACATTCCTTACAGCAGCCTTCCAGTGCCTGAAGGGGGCCTGCAAGGAAGCTGCAGAGGGACTTTTTACAAGGGCACGTAGTGACAGGACAAGGGGTGATGGCTTTAACCTGAACGAGGGTAGATTTAGATTAGATACAAGGAAGAAATTCTTCACTCTGAGGGTGGTGAGGCACTGGCACAGCCTGCCCAGAGAAGCTGTGGGTGCCCCATCCCTGGACGTGTTCAGGGCCAGGTTGGACGGGGCTTTGAGCAACCTGGTCTAGTGGAAGGTGCCCCTGCCCATGGCAGGGATTGGAACTAGATGGTCTTTAACGTCCCTTCCAACCCAAGCCACTCTGTGATTCTATGGTATGACTGGGGCACTTAGGTGCTAATGTGACACAAGCCCACAGTAGCAGTGATCCAAAAGTAAAGCAGGTAGTGCACCCATGGAATGCTGTACGGTCCCGACAGAGAAGAGGAAATCTGGAATAAAGTGAGTCAGAGCTTCGAGAATGAGCCTGATGAACACACAGACTTGCTAGAGTGTTGGAGCGAAATGTTTTGGAGAACATACATGCTTCGCTCTTAGTCAAACTCTGCCTGAGCAGAAATGACCACACCTTCTATGAAAAGTAGTTCTAATTAAAAACAGAGCATGGCTTTTTTTGATGCAAATTGTGGCTCTAACTGAACCACAACCCATTTGCAACATCAAATTTGCTCCTTTCTAAAATGCCAGGAAACAGGAACGTTTCCCCCTCTGCCCCGTATTGCTATTTTACTCTGTGCATGGACACATGATGAAAACAACTACGAACCAAACTAAGACATGCTCCCAAAGCCACCATCTTCTGGGCTTTCTGGGGATGAAATCAATACAGTGTTAAGAGAGAAACGTGGGTTCTCTACAGCCAGGCAGGCGGCCGGACCCCCGGCCCCTGCTAGTGCGGCTCCACTGCTCCAGTGCATGGAGGGCTTAAAACTGCCTTCACCGTGCAGCCGAGGTTCCCCCAGCACAGGGGAATCCCCAGCTGGCAGCAAGCTGACGGAGCTGGCTTCGTGCCACCCCCTCCTCCATGCGCCGTGCAGGGGCTGGGGAGGCAGGATGCTCGCAGCGTGCTGGCGCCCGAGCCAAAGCCCCAAGGACCACGCCGGCTGCGAGGTGGGGCCCAGTGTTCTGCCGTCCCTCCCGGCTGCACTGACCCCCCTCTTTTCATCCGCGCGTGCACGCCAGCCTCCCCGCGCAGCACGCGGGGCCAGCGCGGATGCAGAGCGGGCTGCTGCACGCTGCGGGGAGGTGGCGAGGGACCGAAGCCGGCCGGAAAGGGCTCCGTCCCCAGCTGCCGCAGGGCCGACACAGCAGCTTTGTTTCTCGGGTCCCCAGGAGACCTGGGGTTTCCTGGAGGTGCACCCTGCTCAGGCTTGCGCCTAAAGGCTACCGGCTTAAGGAGAAAAGAGCTGCTCAGAAAAGAAAGGTTCTTCCTGAACGCGGAGGAAAGAAGGGATTTGAATTTCATTTCATGCCGCTGTGGGGACAGACTGCGGATTTTCTTGCTGTTGAATGAAGGGACACAAGAAGAAAATGTAGGGACCCGATGCGCTCTGGACGGTCTCGGATGAGACCCACGGCTGGGGCAATGGCTACTGCGGCGGGGAGCAGAACTGCACACACAGCTCCTAGCGAAGGAGATTGAAAGCGCCGGGTGATTTACAAGCACGATTGCTCACCCTGCAGATCCATTTTCTAAAGAAATATCCGCTGCGTCTGAAATTTTCTGTGAAATGCACGAGTTCGCTATAAAACATCTCTGCTGATCGGCAGTCTGATAAACCACTACACAAGCATCTGCCTCGCTTTTCTCCTCCCCATTAAAGATTACTGGTGCACCAGAAATAATTTAGAGCTGCTGTATCAAGCAGACAGTTCTGAGTGTCAGATGTGGTTAGATAGTTACTATTTGAATAATGACTATCATTTTTCTTTGTAAAGTAAAAAGTACACAACATGACAGCTGAACTGAAAAGGCGAACTAAATCTAAGGCAGGCAAGTTGATAACATCCAAGACAACAGCCACACGTCCATTATTTGTATATGGAAGGAGCCTAACACCATACTTGACACTCAATCTCTACAAGGCACTTCTAGATCGCGTCACATCTGAGTGCTTTAGAGCCTGCGATGCATTTATCCTCCCGTTGCTCTTGTCACACAATCCTCGTACCTCTGCGTCGCAGATGGGGAACTGTGGCACACGGCAGCTGAGCGCCTTCCCCAGGGCGACGCAGGGAAGCCCTGGCTCTGCGGCACGAGCGCGGGCAGTCCAGGGCACGGCCAGTGCCCCAAGCCCTGGGTCACCCCCTTTCCTGACCCTGCCCCACCAAGGGATTTTGGACGCTGCTGCAAATAACTATTTTTTTCACTGGGTTTGTGCTTTAAATAGCTAATCTGGTTGCTCTGAAGGTCCTGGAAGAACTAAGTTCTATTTGTCAACATATTTCTGTGGTTTGTGTAACTTTTACCATTGTTGGTGGTTTTGGTTATGAACAATATTAAGATGAGGCCTTGGCTGAAACGTGCCGAGCGCTCTCTCATCTTACGGTTTTCACTTGCATTTGAAGCTAATCACTGCTTGCCAGCATTAGCCTGATGCCAGGTGGGTCCTGAAGGATCTCCTGACCATGGCTTATCTTCACTCCCAAAGTATTTCCAGCAGTAACAAATCTCTGAGGCAGAGGTGTGTAACAGTGGTGTGTCTGCCAATTTTTCGTGAATAGTCCCTTCCTCTGGGGATTCATCTTTACACTATTTCATATCAAAAAGTGATGGATATTTTTTTTTTGACAGAGAAATATGGAGGTATATGGAGGAATAGGTATACGAAGGTATACGTATGTGTGGTAACCTGCATTAGTCTCTCCAGGGGCTGCATTTCCAAATCCAACCGATATAACTGGATAGGTAGAGCCTTCCTTCCCGTAACCACATGTTTCATAACTCTGTCTGGGAGGGGAAAGCTGAGGAGTTGCAAGGGGGCTGCATAGGCCAGGCTGGGCACCTCTTGCTCTGAGGTAGCACGGGTACGAGGAGAATAGGGGCAAATGTCCCCTGCCAAGAAATGCAGACCACGTGGCAGGTCTCTACATCTGCAGTACGGTCAGAAATGAGCTAAACACACCCTAAAGTTACCATTAAGATAGCCAGTATGGATGGTACCAGTTGTGCAGCTACGGCACAAAGAGGTCCTCACGCATGGCAAATCCCACCTGAGAAGGTAGGTAAATACCTGCCATCCCCTGCCGTAAGGTCCATGCTGCTTTGGCCACACGGCTGGTGCTGTTCAGCCTCGGGAGCTGACAGCTTTGTGAGCTACGGTCACACATCTGACTGTAATCCCGCTGTGGAGGTGGAACCAGCTCTTGTCTTTACAAGGCAGGAGGTAAGGAGAGGTTAAGTGTGCTAAGTCCCCAGTATTATGTGCCCTGTGGAGCAGTGAAGGCTCTCAGCAAAGAACAAACCATAGTCTCAGGAAGAAGGACAAATACTTTTTTTTTACAGCAGGTAAGATAAGAAAATAATGAGGGGTCCTGCCGGCAGTGGCAGCAGGTAAAGAGGTAAAGAGAAACCGCAGTTGTCTAAGCTATGAGATGTCCTTCTCTGGTCACTTCCAGGAGAGCTCAGGCTGGGACAGCACACCCACCCCGAGAGGCAACAGCTTCAGGAATGAGGAACCGACAGAGCGGGGCTCGTCCCAGGTCACTCAAGAAGTTCGTGGTAAAGCTCAGAATAGAAGCAAAGCAAAGCCCAGAATACCAAGGCTGCATGTTAATCACGAAGGCAGAGGACAAGAGTTGACAGGGGAGGTCACAACTGTAGAAAGGGCCGAAAGCGGGACTGTCAGCAGAAATGTGCAGAAAGAAGAACAAAGAAGAGGGAGGAAGAAGATAGGGGATGGGGGAAGGGAATAAGGGCGAAGGGAAGCAAGAGACCGAGGCAGTGATTGCCTAAGAGTCTGTGCACCAGCGGCAGGGTAGCGCGCCCGTGCCAAGCCTGGCTGGGGAACCGTCACCTCGGTATCTATCTGTGAAAAATCACAGCGAGACCTAACAGCTCGCTTTATCTCAGAAGAGCTTTCTGGATAAAAAGGATTTGAGGGTAAAGCCTCCATAATCCTCTGGGTTTGCTTTCTTTTAATACTATAAAGCACAAAAATAAACTTTCTAGTCAGGAAAAATATGGCTTTTGTTATGTTCTGAGTCACTTTTCCCCAGCAGCAAACAAAGTGGCTTTTCAATTCAAGTCCTGAACATTTCAGAATGAAATGTTTTGCAAAGTCCTAAAGGAAATCACAGTTCTCCAAGTCACACTTCTAACTAATGTAAACTCACTGAGGTCAGTAAAGAGACTGCGTGCGACCGATCTTGCCTGGCCTGACTTGGGTGGCATAACTGATAAGTTAATCTGTAGTTAAAATCAATTCAGGATGATCCAGGCAGCCGAGCAGAAGCCTGGAATTTCATTACGACCTTGCTGCTGTCCTGCCTAATGGCTCCTCTCGGCATGGAGGTCGAGCACATCCCTTGCGAGCTATGCTATAGTTAGATGCTACTGGCCTGATTCAAAACCCCGTGAAATCAATTTTGCAGTCCATTTTGGGAGTTCGTTTAAGTGGACTTTGGCTCGATTCAGAAGTTTGCCAGCTTTAACTTCAAGATTCTTTCTTTTTTATTTCTTTTACAAAGTTTGTACCAAGTATTTTTAGAAACATGGAAGAATCTCTCTGCTTCTCATATTACAAGTACCTTAAAACACAGTCTTCGATTTTACTATCAGAAAGATCATCTTGCTTCATTGTCATGCCCCATTCCCTGAATGGGAAGAGGATTTTACTTAGCTACTTTCTTGCAGACCCGGCAAACCTCCAAATCAAATTCACTGTTAAAACCCAGTTCAATATTCTTCTTCAGACAAGGGGACCCATAAAAACTCTCCAGATTTTACTGTGGTGGCACCAAAGCTTTATCAGCCACATTTCAAGCACAGACTAATGGAGAAACCCATCCAAACTCTGCCCGCAAAAGCAGCAATGAAGACCGTACACGATACGGCCACAGAGCACTCAGTACCTAGGCTGAAGAAAATAAAACTTTCATGGGCACAATGGCACAACTCTAGGTGAGTAACTGCAGGAAAAAGCCCAAACTACCGGGTGCTCACAAAGCACATAACGGCGCACATTCACAAGATCAAACCACGCATGCAATTGCCTCGACTGAGAGGACAGCAGTGAACACATGTGAACATCAGGTCTGTACTGCATGCGTAAGAACACCCTGTCTGTGCAGCAATATAGCCAGCATCCTCACTCTGCTCCTGCTAAAGTCAGCGTTGGGTTTGCTACTGGCCCTTATGATTGCAGCGTCCAGCTGCA
The DNA here is from genome assembly GCA_013400875.1 of Anhinga rufa. Classification (NCBI taxonomy): domain Eukaryota; kingdom Metazoa; phylum Chordata; class Aves; order Suliformes; family Anhingidae; genus Anhinga; species Anhinga rufa. Next base: position 7,505 of record VZTV01023412.1, on the reverse strand, counting down.
CTGTTGACTTTGCACTGATTTCCTCTTGCAAGGAACGGACTTTAATAAAAGAACCAATCAACCAGATTGCCAATAGCTGCCTACCTAAGAATAAGCAGGATATGTTCAAAGAAAGCTTTACTCTAACTTATATTCATTCCTGAAGGCTAAATCTGCTCGGCTCACAACAAAGAAACAGCATTGTTTTACTTATCAATGTCCTACTGTTCATCTAGAACATCTGCAATAGTTTTGCCTGCAGCACTACCCCATTCATTACAGGCCTTGATAGACTGGCTCAATGGGCTGCTTTTTTTTTTTTGGTACAAAATGTACAAAAGCATTTTACAAAGTGGACTTTGCCCTGATATGAATAATAAAAAAATAATTTTAAAGTGCATTTTGCTTCAGATTCTCCATTTTCCAAACTAATCTTTGGCAAATGGAAACAAAATGGCAACAGCTTGAAACCTGACAGCTCACTCCATGGCACGAAGCAAGACAGAGGGTTTCTGCAGAACACCATGCTGTTGCTCGGTTGCCAAAGTGCATTGCCATCTACCAAAAATGCGGTTGATGAAAGACCGAAATGCAGCACGGTCAAAGAGCAAGTATCCACACCCATCAAAAGGAGGCCACGTTGTGTTTGTGTAGAGGAACAGGTGGGATTTGTAAGTCCTAAATTCCGCCCTCCCTCCAAGACACCAACCCATACAAGCGAAGAGCGGTGCTTACCGTCGTCCAGATATGCTTGGTCCAGATTCTGTTCCTGTTTAATAGTGACTCCGGCTGGTAACACTTCTTTCTGGTCGCTAACCGGTGGTCCGTTTTTTGCTGCTCGCTGGCCTGAGGCTGTCTGCTGCTGAATCACGGTAGGGTATGAACTCGGGCTTAACCTCTGTGCTTGACTGACCTGGGGCTGGCTGGATCTTGCGACGTTGGACGTAAAATTTTCACAGCACATGATGTGCTGAAATTCTTGGTGACTTCCACACCTCAGCTGCTGGTTGGTTGGAGAATAGTGAATCACTGGAGAAGACTGCTGGTTGCCTGGAGAGTGGTGGAGCACCGCGGAAGTTTGGCCTGGAGAACCAGCGTGCACCAGCACTGACCTATGGGCATCTGAAATAGCAACCGGCGTCGCCATCAGATTGGATTGCTGGAAGCCCACTTGGCTCGGGCTAAGGCTCTTGCTTCTTTGGTATATTACAGCGGCCGGATTCTGCTGATGGTATCGAGAATCAGGAGAAGAAAGGCCTGAGCGCAACTGCTGGCAAGGAGCCATAGTGGCCACAAGACAGGAAGGGGATTCGGTGACCATTGTATGCTGTGAATAGTAAGGCTGTGTTACTGTTCCCAGACCACTGTGTACTGTATTGCAGATTAAGGCTGGATCATAGTCATCAATGGGCTCTGTTTTGATTGATGGTACTAGAATAAAGCATGCAAAGGACATTATTCGTAACAAGCTGATGAGAAACAGAGAGGTTTTCCTTGAAGTAATAAGAGATGTAAGCCATTTACAAGATTTGCACGTGCGAGCTCATATCTCACAGGCATTGAGTTTAACAAATCACGTATATGCAATCATGGCAGAGTCTCTCTTGAAAGCACTCTATACTAAGATGTTCTTTAAAATCTTCAATGATCTATTTAACCACGAATTTCTGAAAATTGAAAAAATCAATACTTTAGCCCATTCTGGAACATAAGCAAAATAAGAAGCCGTAGATAGGTGTTTCTTGTAGTACTTCCATCTCAAAGGGAGACTGAATAACTAAAAATCCTATGACATATACAACTTCTCTTTGTCTGTCAAACATTTAACTAGTGACCAAAGGCACAGCTAAACTATTTTAGGGCTTTCTTTTTAGTTCCTTTGCTACATGGAACTTCCCCAGTCCTGAGAGCTGAAGATCTTTCTGACACCATCATTTACAAGACCATGATTTTAGTGACAGTTGTGTGAATCTCGGTGTGGATAAACGATGGTCCTCTACGGACAGATTCCCACATTTCTAATGCCTTTTTTTTTTGTCAAATCTTCCCCAACACTCAGTACAGAAGTACCATACAATGGAAATCATGTAACGGCCATGCAACTGGGTTATTTTTTGGAAGTATAAGGTTTCCTTCTCTGAAGTGTCTCTTTTAGGGATCGTGTTGAGATAGTATTATACTTCTCAACACTATTCCATAACAGAACAATTTAGCAAGTACACAAAACCTTCACATTGGTGGTATCCTATACAGTTCATAAATTCATGGAGAGGACCAAAAATTTTCAGCCTGGAGGAGACCAAAATAAGAATCGGAATAAATGTTTGCCTATCTTCAGAAATTAGTCGAATTAAGACATTGTTTTGAAGCTTGCAAAAAAAATCTGGTACTGTTATTTTATGCTTTCTGGTTTCCACAAACACAATACTCTGATTTTCTCACAATATTTTCCTCCCAGCCAAAGCTGAGAAATTCTGGGAATCTCATTAGTAATCCTATTGCATTTATTGTGATATGGCTCACCAATTCCCAAGAGGAATCAGAAAAGCAGTCATATTTTTCTCAACCAGCCTCATACTGCAGAATACATATTGCTCGTCTTCCTCCGTACCCAGCCCTTGTTACTTTCCCAGATCTGATGTTATCTTACTGTTGTACACGTCAGCCGGGGAAGGCAACGCTCATGGTTTTCACAGGGTCACATCGTATCACAGACCGAGCCTGCTCCCGCTGAGCCTGCTGGCAAACTTCCACCAAGTGAATGGGGCAGCATCAGCCCATTGCCAAGATAACTGTCCCCTTAGATTTATGGGAAATTCCTCATCATAAATCACACGCATCCTTTAAACCAAACAGTTGTCGAGGGCTTAGCTGCACTCAGCTGAATTAAATTAGTAATATTTAGATCCTCAAATAATGGCAAGAATACAACATAGCAGAGAATAAACTCTTGCTCACGAGAACTGGGCAACGGCTTGCTCTGTCCTCGAGAATTACCTGGGTGGTAGGTAAAATGCTGGGGTTGGCTTCTTTTTCTTTTTCCATTGATGACGTAAAAATTCACCTTCACAGCTGTGCGAATGTGCTTGTTACGGTACTCGGGGACTTCTACAAAAAGCATGCTCTGAAACAACGAAAGGTGACAATATAGAATTAGTAACGCAGGCTGACGGCCGGTTCTTGGGTGCATCAGCCCTGTTGCACGCCCAGGCATAAAGGAAGAGAAACCTTCCTATTCGTTCCTGTAAAGAAGGGTATGAAAAGAAGAAAGGAAAAAAGGGCAGACGGTGATTTTTGGCACTCGGAAGCTGGTTTCTGTGTACCGTATTCTCTCAGGTACTTGATGTTGTCCTGAGCTTGGAGAAAGAAGTCTCAGCTATGAATAAAACACAGAATGGCGATAAACGCAGCAGCACTGTTAATCACACGGTGCTTGATAAACAAGTATGTATTGCAGAATTCCCTCTTTTTGTTAGAATAAACTCGATTATTCTATAGGCTTTTTACTTACACACAGTCAGATCCCGCTTCCATGGAAATTAGCAGCGAGTATCCCGTTCTCTTCCGCAAGGGCAGGCATCGCCCCTGGCAATGTAAGTGCTAGCTCCTAAAGCGCCCAACGACTACAGTAAGGTCCCATTAAGCAAAGTGAACAAAGAGGCTCATTCCCTTGAAAGATCAATGTTCATTTTAAATACTATAGTACAAATCCTGTCCTGCGAAGTACAGAGCACCCAAGACTTTCATACAGGCGAAAGGAAGTCAGGACAGCCAGCATCCTGCAACGGACTGGGCTGATACAATAGAGTCTTCTGCAAGGACACAAAATCTAGCAGTTATTCAATTTGCTGTGGGTTACTGCTAAATGAATAGTTTCTTTTTGCAACACATTTACTGCCGAAGCATTTGACATTTGTTCATCGCAGCAGTAAGATAGCTGCTCTTTCTGCTTTTGAGACGCTCTTTGAAAACTATCCCTTGAATACAACTTGCTGTCTGAGAAGCCCAAGGAGAGGACATCCAATGTTTTGCATACTTACAGGCTGGCTCTTATCTTTGTCCACTGTTGCCTCCATTTCCCAGATCTGCTGCCCATCTAGAAGAATATCACAATATTAACTTCGTGGTATTTTTTTAAAATCATAAAGCTTGACTTAAAAAAAGGAGACAAATTAAGGGCATCAAGTCAGCAACGCTCTCAAAATGGACTTAATTTCAAGCACCTTCCCAGTCCTAACCAAAAGCAACAGCATTTAATTTAAACACATCATTGAACACTTCTCTCGCCAGGAAAAAGCTTACATACATATGAAAATTAAATGTTTATGCAGAATTAGCCAAACTGAGGAATGAAATATTTAGCACAGGTGCAACATCTGCTTTTTA
>VZTV01023410.1:5266-15872 GCA_013400875.1 Anhinga rufa | reverse complement strand
TTCTTTATTTCTATTTCTTCATAGTTCTCAGGATTCTGTTAAACCTCAATGGAATAGCTGGGGAAACAGAATGTAAATTGCTTAAGATGAGCAAATAGCACTAAGGTACCAGCAAGTGCAAGCAGGAAGATTAGTTTGCCCAAGCAAGAAGATTAGTTTGCCTATGGGAGTTTCATAAAGCCTGTATCAGCCCGCCCCCTGCTTCACAAGCTATGGCAGTACAAGTGGAATCATTTAATCAGACTGCCACATTTAGAAACCACAACGCTGGATTCTTGCAGGCATGCTTGAGGAATTTGATTTGATGTGTACTAAAGCATTTAATAATAACCATCCCTGTAAATATCTATAATTTCTTCCCAAGTGTGTATTGCACTTTGCTTTTGCTTTTGACCATGCCATTGCATTACTCTTCAGACAGTGGCATGGTGTTTGACTCAACCTAACAGGCACAGCGTGCCCTCTGGCTTGCTGTTGCTGAAAGCGTCTCACTTTCATAGTGTGCCTCTCTTTCCCCCGTCCTTGTGCTGTGCTCATATTACTGTGGTGGTCTTCACCTTCAAACCCTAAACTCCTGCTCTGGAGGAGGAACTAACAATCTCTGTATCCCCTTACTGACAGGTCTGGTGTATTCTTGACTGTACTTGAATTTTCAATAAAAAGAATAAGACCTAGGTGTTTAACAGAGAATGCTGGAGTTTCTTTGTGTTACAGGACGGTTAAAACCAGCTGAGAACTCTTCCTTTATTATAGAGCTAAATTCAAAGGTAGGTGCCAGCTGCTAATATCCACAGGGTTTCAGAGTGACCTCTGCTGCACTTCCACATAATCCATTTATTTTAGATAAAAATGAAATTGCATAGGAGTCAGATCAAATGCACCTACCTCCTGGACTTGGTCCAGTATATCAATATTTTTCTTGGTCTGGGGAGCTTAATCTGAAGACAGTACTTCAGAGGTAGCCTCAAAGGCCTAATAGAGGGGAAGAACCACTTCCCCTCTTGGGAAGCGATAGCAAGGGCTGGCAGCAAGCTAGCAAGCAACAAGGGCTACGCTCTTGCTGACAAAACCCAGGATGCAGCTGGCTTTCATTGCTGCAAGGGCACATTTGGCTCATGTTCAGCTTGCTGTCAGCCAGGACATCTTCTGTGAAATTGCTTTCCAGCCAGCTGCCCTGGCCTGTTCTGCTGCATGGGATTCATCTATCCCAGATGCAGGACCTTGCACTAGCTTTTGAGATTTCTCATGAGATTTGTCTTTTTATATATCAGCCTTGTTTTCCTGCCTATCAACTACTGCCTGCAGTTTGGTATCTGTGAATATGCTGATGTTGTGCTACATCCCATTGTCCAGATAAAGATTTTTAAAGTACTTGTGCCAGTATAAACCCCNNNNTGCCAGTATAAACCCCTGAGGGATGACACTAAGGATTGGCTGCTGGTGGGACTTCATACCACTGGCTGCAACCCTTAGAGCCTGGCAGGCCAGCCAATTTTCCATCCACCTATCAAAACCATATTTTAGCAATTTGGTTGTAACCTTACTGTGTGAATCTGTAAAAAGCATTGGTATAGTCAAGATGAGAAAACAGCCATTCATGTCCTCTAGTCAAAAGAACCTGTCACGTCTTCATAAAAGGTTGGTTGGATCCAACTTGCCTTTAGTGAATGCAAGCTGGATGTTCCCAATCATATTTTTTTTCTTCTTGTGCTTGTACATGGCTTCCAGGAGGATTTTCTCCATAACCTTCCCAGAGATCAAAACTGGCCTGTAGCTCCCTGCATCCTCACAAAAGGATAGTTTCATAAGGCACTAAAGGAAGCTTCAGCTATTATTCACCTGTTACACTAGCAGCAAACACATAAGAAACCATATGGTTGTACTGCTTGGTCCACTCACTCTGCATGGAGGCACAGTGCAGCGGATAACGTATGTATATGTTCATCCCTGGGAACAGGGGCTTAATGCTCCAGCTCTGTATTTGCTGAGATTGCAGCCTGACCCTGTTCATCCCTTCCCAGTGTCAGGTCTGCTGGAGCTGAACTTTGCTCTGCTTGAAAACAGCCTGACGAGTGTGAATCTGGACTTCGGAGGTCTCTTCTGTTGTAGAGCAGTGCTACATGAAAATTATTAGACCAGAAGTGTTGTGTTGCTGTAGAGCCTTCATTAGTCCTTCTAATTATATGGGTGAACACTTAATTTCTTTTCTCTTGTTGCAATCTTGTAGTACTCATTTCTTTCTTAAGCAGCTTTGTTACCAGGAGGCAATGCCCTTACTGTCCTCTGAACTGCCACCTTACACATGCAGCAACTCTCTTCATGCCAGAGCCACAGCGCCACATTCAGTTGCATTGCAGGTAGTTTCAAGTCCCAGTTAAACCAGTCACCATCATCTTCTGACCCTGAAACCTTTAAGTTTTGGCTTACTTTAAATATGGTGATTAATGAAGTTAATTACAGATTGTCATAGGCACAGGGTGCGAACTCATCTTCCACCAGACCATCCTCACCCATTGGTAATAGTTTAGGGACCTGAAGCTTTTAGATTTTTGAAACTGGGCTCTCAAAGGGCTCCTCATGATTTTGCACAAGTCTCTAATGCATTGTATTGTCCTCACTGTAGTTCAGTACTGTGGTAGATATTCAAGAGGATTTGGAGAGGGAAACTGGGCCTTTCAGTCATTTTTCCGAAGATAATGAAGACACACTCAGCTCCTGGCAGCTGAAGCACAGGGGAAGGATTTTGAATTATTCTGAACACAGCTTGCTTTCTCCCTCAGAAACAAGGTCAAGAGAGATTATTGTTTTATTAAATCGTTCTTTACTCATCCTTGAAGTAGTCTCAAGTCATCATGACGGGAACTTAACTGAGTTCAGAGAACAGAGAAAGAGGAGGAGAAGCAGTCAAGGAAGAACTTGCTAGGATTTCACCATGGTAATTTCACAAATGCTGCTTTACAATTCATCTATTGTCCTCAAAATAGCTCTAACGCACTCTACAGTTCTCACAGCGAGCAGGGGAAAATGTATTCATCACGATGCAGTGAATTTCTGGCTCCTAGATTAAAAAAATAGAACCTAGAGACTCTGAAAGACACTTGGGGATAAACTGACCGTCAGAAATATTGAAGATGGTATTAAAGTATTAATGTATTACTTCTAATCAAGTAAGATCCAAAAGCCCCAATCAAACTCAAGTTTTTCTTGTGTAAAGTACTGAGAAGATGCACACAAAGAGTTGGGGCATAGTCTCAGTGAAACACACACAGCCAGGTGTCATTGAGGTTTTGACACCAGATAGAGTATTTTGAACTTAGTAATGCATGTGCAACTCAGGAACTTCTACAGTAAGCAAGAGGCCATAAATGCAGCAGGCAGCATCTGCTGGGAAGAATCCATCCATGTTCTTGTGCTCCCTCGTACAGGATTTGTAGTTATGCTAAACTTCAAGCCACGCCAGTGATCTCCAAAACATGATGCTGCTGCTTACAGATACACAGATACCATCTTTGCAGTTGCCATCTGGTGCCAAGTTCTGAAGCCTCATATCCTCAATTCCTCTGCAATCACGGTATGATAGACTTTTTTCACAAAAAGCAGCTAACGCTTTTACTGTGTGACAATTCCACTTTATGGGGTCTGAGAGAATGCCAAATACAAGGTTTGTAATGAAATGGAGAATTAGTAACACAAACATGAAAATAGAAAAGCTTTCCTGTGTACCTCAGCTTATGCAACAGCAGGCACAGATAACATTTGCTCAAATGGCTACATTTCCTCATTGCTCTGGGTTGCAATTAAACTAGCTTTAACTATCATTGGCTTAAAAATGCCTTAGCTCAAGCTTGAACTGACAGAACAAATTTTTGCTCTCCAGTCTGAGACAGAACAGATTTTCATATCTCCCTAGAGTCAAGTAGTAAATACATAGTATTGCATGTCTTTTTAGATGTCCTTTTGATACAAGGCATTGATAGAAGGCATTTTGATACAATTATTTTTATTTTCATTTTAGTTTCATTTAGAAATAAAAAAAAAACAGCCTGTGAATAGGTGCTAAAAAAATGTCAAGTACAAACTGTACATTAGCACCAAAGTAATGCTAATGAATTACTACTACTCCTTAAGTAGTAAAACAGAGGAAGTTAGCTGTTAAAAACCCACAGCCAGTCTGGAGAGGAAACAGCTGCTCTGTGTCCATGAAATACTGTGGGACTACTGCCATCTTCTGGGACATGAAACAAAGGCATGTCAATACTAAATGAAATACTTTCATTTGCAAGAACAGAAGAGGCTTAGGTTTTGAGACAGAGAATAAGCAGAATTCTTGAGGGCTGACTCATTTGCCCCTTGTTCCTTGTACATATCTTATTCCATTCCTCACCATTTACATGTCTGACTCCTAAAAACTAGGTTAACATCATTTCATCAGCCCAGCAAAATTATACTCCTTTAATTTAAGCTGTAGGGAAGACAGCTGTAAGCTCTTGTTGCGTTCTACTTCTGAGAACTTTCTCAGAGTGAATGCATGGGAATAGTACCATTTTTTTCATTTATATCATACTGGTTGAAGTGGCTTATCATGGTTCATGATATACAGTATATTACAGGAAGGACTGTTACGTGTTATACAAACATATAATTCAGTAGATGTATGTGTGTGATGCATTTTGTGGAAACTTTACTGCATGTTTCAGGCTTTTTCTGCTTTGGGAAGGACTCCAAGCAGTGAGAGAGTTGGAATAAATGATCTTTATCCTTTTTTTTTAACTTACAGTGTGTCCCATGTGCTTGTTTATCCTGTAGATTGGTTGTGAAAAGATAAGTTTATCACAGGAGTTCAACACTCAGTATATAAGCTGTGAGTGGCTTTGTCATGGCTGACAAGAAAGAACTTTTGGTGTTTCATCATAGGAGGATAATTCACGATCAGGAAGCAAGTAAAAAGAAATCACATAGCACCAGGCTTCTCAGGAACAGGTTAGACTTTAGGACCACGGAAAAGAAACACTTAATAATAAAAAAATAATAATTTAAAAGAAAATAAATAGGACTCTTAATTCTCGCTGAGTGATACATCACTTGTTTTCAAAACAAACAACAATTCTTGCCCCACCTTAAGGTCTTGAACAGCCAGCTACTAGATTAGGCTGTTTAATGCATAAACCTAATATTGAAGGAATGTAACACTTCTACCCACCCTCTTAAATATTAATGTGTGGCATAACTAAACTTGGGATGTTTTTATTTGTTTTACCAGTTTCTCCCCAATCTCTCTCCAATTCATGTTGGATGTCTCCTAGCGTGAAATTATGATTGACTCCTGGGCTTTTTTTTTTCCAGGACAACACAAGCAAGCAAATACAAAATGTTACCTGTTCAAAAACTTTGCCCTCTGGGGGTGTGTGACAGAAAGAAAACTGCAGCTGTCTGCCCACAGCTAAGCAAGATGTATGGGATCTCAGGTGGCTTTTGGGACAGGACTACCAAATGTATGTCATGCAAGTTGTATAATATTTGACACCCCGCCTTGGGTTATCTTTGCTGTTAATGCCGGCCATTAATTTTGTTCCTCCTGAGGCTTACTACTCCTATAAGAAACTGCTTTACTTCTGCCCACTCATTGCCTCTCATTCGTAGAAGATGATTTTACACTTTCTGCGCAGCTCAGAGTATCAGCCTATTGGCTCAGTGGAAATAACCCCATGTCTTGAAGAAGTCCCCCACACTCAGGTGAGACAGCAGAGGAAAGCTGTTGCACAGTCCTCAGGTAATCTGGGGGGAAGTTTATAATAATTGGCAAGTGGAATACACCACTCTGTAATACATTTTTTTAAAAAAAAACAATCTGGGACAAGATCTGTGCAACATTTAACTGTTACAAATCACAGTACTTTTCTGTGAGACACAGCCCAGCAGTTCTGAGCAAGGTGGTTTATTAGTTACATGATGTAGTTTCTATAATATAAAATTATTTTTTGTAATATCCCTTACCACGACAATCCACCGAAAACAAAATCTGTGTTCCATACTTGTCATTTTGGCACATGGTTGAGTAGAAATTTTGTTTAATATTTGTAATACTACATTTATACTACATTGAACTGGGATGGTTTAACATGAGAACTTTGCCAAAAGGAGGAAAAAAAAGTTTCCATCAGTTTTTAATGCTAAGCTGATTTTTCTGGCAGTGAACAGTATTTTGCAGAGCACAAGTTCCATAAAACTATAGACACAATGTGTCATCTGTCAGTAAGTGATATCCAAGTTATATTGTGTCCCTAGGAAACATGAAATACAATTTAAATAAGTGTGGCAATGTAAATTATTTATTGGCTTATTACCTTTGAATCTTATGCAAAACTGTTCTCTACATTCTAGTATTCATATTTTGAACAGCCTCTATTATTTTAGCACCATTGGCATTTACAGGGAGGAAGGGTGTTCATTGCTTCAGGCTGTCCCAACACCTCTTGTCTTTGCAAAGCAAAGTTATTTCTCACTGTGCTTCTGTTTCCGAGTGGAAGACATACAGTCTATAAGATCATTTAGATATGACCTTCGAGCTGTTCATAGGAGTACAGCACATAGCACAAGTATGCACAAAAATGCGCATGCTCCTAGAAAGCCTTCTATGTTCTAAAAATGCTGAGATGCACATTTAGTGCAGTAGCAGAGAAATGTGTGTGGTTTTCATTTTATTCAGTTTTGTATAACTGGAAAAGGATACTGGAAGTGGCAAACCAATTCATTAAAATTTACTGAACAACTAAGAGTAGCCCAGAAGCAGCAAATCCTCAGGTGTGCCACCCTTTGGTTGTCTGCTGCCTCACAAAAGCAGTGGTACAGGGACAGTCCAGCTGATGGAGCCTGAGCTGCCCTTACAGGATGTTTCCCAACAGAGATCCTCAGTGTTGCTAGAGATTATCATGCAGAGATGGGTCATGCTCAGGGAATGCTGCAATGTCTTCTCCCACCAAATATTGAAGGCAGTGCTCTGCAAACAACTCTTACACCTGGTTTATTCACTTGAAAGAAAAAAAAAATCAAGGAAAATGGAAAGGGGTGGGGAATGGATACAGTGGGTTTTTCTCAGACTTGCATATCTGCCAAGTTTCCAACCAAGGTATTTGTTTTGAACAAGGTATTTTGAAATAAGCAAAATAGTCCATTTAGGAAAGATGGAATACTTCAACTAAAGTTCTTTTTTAACAAATTCAGAATAAACTTTTATTTTACTTCAATGTAGAATTATTTTTAAGTGAGGGAAATGTTGATGACATCTATTTTGATACCTCTGGAAAAAAAAAAAACAACTTCATATTCACAAGCCATTCTATGTCTCATCAAAATATAAATGTATTGTCTTTTAGATGATGTGGTAAAAGGTCCTGTGCACACCCACAAAAGAGCATGGCAAGACAACGGCGGCTGGAGGAACCTGAATAATACCTTGCCCTGGCTGCTCCCAGGCCCATCGCAGGAGCCATCACCTACATCCACAAGCCCAGAAGAGCACAGGGGCACAAGGCAGCAGGAACCCAAATGAAGGACTCTGAGGACTTGCAGGGCTGTCCCAGGACAGCCTCAGCCCCAGGGTCCAGGGGTGACACCCATCACTGTGAGGCAAACCTGGAGCACCTTCTGGACTGAGTAGGGCTGCTGCCCAGGGGTGTGGGACACTTGATGGGATGCAGGGGAAGAGCATTTTGGAAGAGATAAGCATAGGACTTATTATGGGACATTTAGGGGAGAAACCAAAGGAGGGATTTAGGTGATTTGGGGAGGAGCACATGTGAGGAAAATAGAAGGGTAAGATGATTGAAAGGGCCAGTCGTGTGTCAGTAGTCGCCTGGTGAGTACACTTGCCTGGCCAAGCTCTGTGTCTGATCAGTACAGTCTGCCCTGTCTTCTCCTTCGCTGCTCTCTTAAACACATGACATGCAAAAGCTGCAATCTTTTTAGAGCGCTGATGGATTACCAGATTGGTTAAAAAAAAAATTAAATTCAATTTCATGGTTTCCAAAGAAATTGAAGCCCTGCTGTTCTTTCTCCACTAGAGATCTCTGCACAGAGCACGGAGAAGCCTCTCTAAGAGCACATCCTTCATCCTCAGCAGATCCTGGTTGCACTAATTTTTAACCCTGATCATTTCAGTGATGTTACTGGTGACTTGAACAGGGAGCAACCTTTCTCAGACCTGTGAAACTGCATTTGTTTGTGTGAAGACTCTGATATGGCTGGCTATGTGTGACAGATACCTGACATACACACTCTGATTTCATGCACACGTATTTAGATAACTAAGCCTTAAGGTCTGCTTAAAAGAGCATCATTATAAGGTCAAATATGAGCATGAACAGCAATGAGGTCCTGAAAATTCCAGGATGATGGATTACCTTTTGTTGCAGAACTGAAATTTAGATTTCCTATTTATTATTTTATGCAAACTTTCCATTTCTCTTTTAATTAATAGAACTTCAAATTTTACCAAATTCTCTAGTCTGTCTCTCAAATTCAGGACTGCTAAGTAAGCAGCAAAAACAAGCATGTTCTACATAAGCAGGACAGAACAATACTCTAAGCATAAACAGAGGAAAAAGTACTCGAGCAAATTTTCTGAGGGATAAGTAATTTTCAAAAATTCTTTGGTTCTGTTTAAACCACAATACCGTTGTGCTGCCTTTGCACATGGCGAAAACCTGTGTGTATGTGAACTACCCCCTGCCATCTCTCTGTTGCCTCAGTTTCCACTGGCCGGAAGGCTGGATGCCTAGGCAGAGGATGGATGGACCTTGGGAGCCCTGTGGGAGGCTGTGGAGCTGGAGCACATCCAGTGATCAGGGCTGATGTAGTTTTTGACACTTCTGAGGCAACTGCAGAGAAGAGAATTAAAAAAAAAAAATAATCCTTTCTAATACAGCATCAATCTAATTACTGATGTGGAGGATTTGAGTAGCGAGAGAAGAAGCCAGGTACAGGGACACAAGCTCCTGTGGAGTTTGTGATTGCACACCAGCTTTTGAGAAACAAGTCCTCATGTAGATGCTCTCTTTGAACCTCAAGAGCTGGTGCTTTGTGAGCAGGATCTGCTGGAAGACAGAATGTGACCAGAATACAGTGATACAAGACCTGGAGCTGAAGGGTTTCTGAGCACTCTAAACAAGCTATGTTCTTCTAACCCAGGGAAGAATGAAGAGAAACTTCTCCAGCTGGCCACACTTCTCTGCTACCTCTGTTTCAGAGCTTGCAGTTTCAGGTTTCAAATCTGTAGGATATTTAGAAGTACCATGAAGCACTTGTTCTACCATGACAGCAGGTGTTCGAGTTGCTCAATGACTTCCAGCATCAATTCAGTTTTGTACAGAAGAAATCCATCATGTTTCACTTAACAGCAAGGACCATAAAACTGCATGACATACACTTCATTTCAGTAGTTGCAGAAATCTTACCTTTACTAAATGTCTAAATACTACTTATAGGTTCTGGAAAGTTTAGGTGTAATTTGTTCTCACTAGAGCTGGGAAATGTAAATTGGGTCTTGTGCCAGCAAGGCTTTTGGATCACAGGGGAACCCATCCTGAGTGTAAACTCATAATGGCCCTCAGGACATCTGCTGTGTTAAGAGAGCTCTATGGAATATGCAGGTGGAGAGTCCTGGGTGATCCCAGTGACCTCTACTGTATCCCCAGATCAGTCTGACTCACAAAAACCTAGGCTAAAGGCTGGGGATAAATCAAATTTTTCCTGAGATGCATTCCTCCAGTTTTATTATTGTCATAACTCCAAATGAAATGGTAATTGAGAGTATTTTACAATGATCATCAAGAGAAATCTGATCATCTCTTACTGACAGCACATTTATCCATCTATTGCATAAACCAATGACAGCCATTGCTGTCCTCAAAATCAAGCTGAGCCATGCCGAACTTAATACAATTGCAAAGACAATTAAAAATTTAGGTTGTGTTACTTAAATTAAATGAGGAAGTGGTTTATGCTCTGATTCAGCAAGGTGTTAAACCTAATTCTGACTAAAAGTGTTTTCCTTGTTCTGTTGCATACCCACAGATTTCAAGTAAATGTGGCTTAAATGCTATCCTGAGATGAAGCTACTGAGCTGTATCTATATAGTTGAAAATGTAGCCATTTTTGCAAATAATAGCAAATTAGTCTGAAGATATAGAAGTGGTGTTACATTGCTATATCTGATAATTTTGAACTATCTTATTTAGATGAATTATGCAACATCTGATGCAGATAAAAAAATCCTCCTGTGGCAATATGCAGCATTTTTTCATTTTAAATATGTGTATTCATATTACCCTTTATATGTGCATGCACCACATTTTTCTTCTCATTAATGAAGTTTGACAATTTGTGACAGGACAGAGAGGGAATTCATTATATTTAGCAACAGAAATCTCGTTTCTCATTTTTCTAGTGCCAAGCAACAGCAATGAAATTGCCTAAACCACTCTATCACAATTCCTCACCATTGTGGTTCTTCAGGTCACCCTCAAGGGTCTTCAATTTCCTTATGTTCACAGCTTGGCACCTGGTAATTTTCAGAATCAGGAAATATAAGGAAGCTATATATTTTTAT
>VZTV01023403.1:3219-29764 GCA_013400875.1 Anhinga rufa | reverse complement strand
GGGGTTTTTTTGTTTGTTTTTCCTATTTCACCAACCATGTATTTTTGGTTAAACCACACCTCACTATTGCATGATTTTTCATTTTAGCCAATGAACCAAAATAATCAATCAGCTTTACTGCCCTTCTAAAATCTTTGGAGTCTCAGAAAATGCCAGCCAGAGAAATTGAGCAACTTGCCCAAGGTCACAGAAGAAACTAGGAAATTATCTGAGTCACAGTCCAATGGCTTAGACATCCTCCCTCAATAGACCTCATTAATAAAAACTGGCTGAATTATATTAATAGAAATTAATTTTGTCCAGGCTGGAGTTGAGTATGATAGGAATATAATATAACTGTTAAAGATGGTTCTCTCTGGCATTTCTAACACTTAACTATAATATATGTGTGTAAGTCTGTGACACTATGACAAGTGAAATGTCTCACATGAGCATCGTTATAAGAGAAAAATGAAATACGTAGGTTAATAGGCACTCAAATACAAATAACTTTTCATGTGTATTTGGACCATGAAGTAGAAGTTCTAGTATTGTTTTATGTGTTTTGCCATGGCGGGGGCATTTGTACAGGCTCGCTCTCAAGTCTAATAATTAATGAGTTTATGTTGTTATAATCCATGGTATAACAGATGGAAATCACTTATCATCCTTTTACCTAGTTTGAAATTCATATTTCAGAGCATCAGGATGTATTTTGCTAGCCTATGAACTTCATACATGTACTTAGTACATGTGGTTTTTTGGACTTGGATTCTGTCTAGATATGTTTTCCATAGAGTTTTATTATACAAGAGAGAAGAAGAAAAGATTTTTAGAATAAGAAATACAGCTGGTGGCAACGCAGATTTTGCACTATTGATAAATAAACTGTCCTTTTTTAATGGTTGCAGTTTGAGAAATGGTAAAACAGTAGCTTTCAATGTTACCAGATAACATTGGAGACCTGTAATCATATTCATGCTCAGTTCATGAGTCTCAGCTTTTGTCTTTTCTTTGGGTTTTCCACATACAGACAGTTTTCTTTTTAATAATCAATTCCCATTGGACCATGCTTGGCAAGATTTTCCCGCGGCAGCTCTGTACTACAAGAGTCTACAAAGTATACTTTTTCAAACCATCAACTAAAGTGAGGTATTGTCTGTTCCCTCTTCAGGTTCTATGCTCCTTTTTCTGTCAGCCGATGACATTTCTACTCAGCAAATATCCATTCTGTGCCAGTTAATAAGCAAATTAATAGAGCAATAAAGGTTGGTCAGCTTTAGTTTAGAGCCTCTTGACTTCCCTTATGGATTTCCTTTACCTTACTGTATTAGCTGATGGCAACCCTTATCAGATTTATTAGTTTTGTCAATCTTTGTCAATATTATGAGCATTCATCTGAGACAAGAGTTACCTACCAAAGCAAACATGAATTTACATGTAAACAACTTGCTTAATTTCTACTGGTAGAGACTAGCTGGAAATACTGATTCATTAAACTTGACATTCCAGAACTAAGGCCTGTTTTGGTCCAAAATGTCGTAATTCTACCCATATCCCATTCTTCTCCCCACCATTAATGCAATATCCCAGAATAGCTAATACAGATTATGGCTGATGTGTGTCTATAACTGGCAGGATGTGTCTAGAAATACTGCAAAGTGAGTTTTTTCTACTGCAAAATCAAATTGTCTTTTCTTAAAAGGAAAAATATTTAAGAAAATCAGCATAGAACACACCAAAATCTAATCCAAGCAAAAACAAAAGATCAACTACAGTAGCCAACTGCGCATGCCTACAGTAACAGGGCTTCTAAAAGTGTCCAAAATTAAGTAAAGTCAGATTCCTCCAAGATTACCACTCTACCACCATTAGATGAAAGCTTGCATTTCTGGTTTCCTACTCTGATGATGTGATGTCCATCATAACCACAACTCAAACAAAATACGTAGGTTACAGTTAACTACTACTAGCCATTACTAATCACAAAGTTAAGTATCCAAAACTTTCCAATGTGATAGAAAAAATAGAAAAAAAATATGCTGAAAATAAGTTAGTCTTTTCATAATTCCCCAAGCCCTATAATTAAATTTCTTCAGTAGTATCTACGAACTGTAAATCTATAACCATTGACACCTTTAATACTCTGAATAATTCCCAAACATTAAGGCTGTCACACAGATGACAATATAAAGAAATATATGGCTTATGATTTCTTCCAACTGATTTAAGACCACAACATAAGACTTATTCCCAAAGCACTCAAACATTTGAGAAAATTCTGTTTTCTAATAGCCATTTCAAATACTTGTAAATTCAAATCCCTCTGCCCATCCATATCCATAATCGTAACTGTTTGCCTATGTATGCTGCAACTTACTGCTGTACACTGAGTTCATGATGCATAGATAATTATATAGATGCATAGATAATACATAGATGCATAGATAATGTATTCTGATAAATATTATCAGAAACAAAAATCTGCCTGTTTTCTTTACATGTATTACAATACAAGGCCTAACCCTGAAGCTCTTATTCGGTTGCCTAAACAAGAAAGTAACTATGTTGTTTATGTACTCTGTAGCACTGATTCTGCACCAAAACATGGTTCCAATATCATTATTTCAGTCCTAAAGTAATTCATGTTCTACAGTGATGCAACAATTTCTCATTTCTATCTCTGCAGACAAGTTTCTTCAGTAAGAATGGAGATTTTGAGACTGACTTGCTTATACTGATGAAATAAGTTCCTGTCTGTGTTATGTCTCAGGCATGAATTATTCTTATTTCTTCTCATAGCAAAACTTTAGCCATTATAATAGCACATTGTAACCCGCAGCTCAACCATAACAAAACAGCAAGCAAGGTGTGTTCATGCTGACTCAGCGTCTGATTCTGAACTTACCCCTGCCACAAGCTCTGACAGGATTGCTCAGTCATGTGAGCAGGCATAGAAGTCTGGGATTCAACATGGCTTTCAAAATTACTTTTTTTTTTTTAAGTGAAAAAGGTTCTGCTAAAGTTCTTCTAAAAGGAGAGGGTTTCTTTAGTACTTTTTCTTTTATTCCAACTCTACCTGATCTTTTATTTCCAACATTTAATTCACCATCAACTTTCTGTTTGGAATGATTTAGCTATAAAGAACAAGAAAAACTAGATGTCCCTGGTTTTATATAAACATACATCCAAACTGTGGGTAGCATAGAAATAACTTTCTTAGTAATTGCCATATCAATTGCTTCCTCCCAAAGTAATTCATTATTGGAATCATTACCTGAAAGACCTTTCTTACCTTGCCCTACGTCAGAGCAGGGTTTTGTTTCCTCTTGGAAATCAGTGATTTGGTTAAGACTTTTAATCTTAAACCTGCTAAATTGTGATAACAATTAGGATGATTTCCTTCCCTCTGCAAGTGCTATGCAAAAAACTATCAATCAAGGTGTATCTAATTATGAAACTAAGTTAAGAGGTGTTTGAACAAGATGGCTGAGATTCTCAGGGGACCAGAGAATTGAATTGGTACTTCAGACATATCAAATTAGTTAATGATTTGGGGACCTTTATTCTGCAAGAGCATGTAAATTAAAAAAGAATAATGAAATTCATTAAAGCTTGGTAACATGGAGAAAGGAGGACATTTGGGCCTCACTGCACGTAATTTTTAGAACCTGCTTTATCTTAGTAGAATGACAAGCAGTTTGGTGAGGGGAGCAATTTTTTCAGAATTCACATTACAGATGACCACAGTTTCCATTGTATGTCTAATTAACAAACAGAACGCATCCCCTGAACTATTTCAAGCACTTACAAACTACTGTGGCTCAGACTTTCTATAGACTCTTTATTGGGTGTGTTGACTTAGTCCTTGTACATCCAACATCCAGGGGACTTGGGGGGACCTTTACCAGCCAGCAAGCGGACCCTTTTCAGAGGAGCAAGAAATGAGTGCTGGAAGATACCCCGCCACTGTGAAGAGAGAGAGAATGTCAGGATACATGAGTCATACAGGTACAGTGCCCTTACAGCAGCTGTAGGACACTGTACACCTGAGGAGAAGTTTATTTAAGCCACATGGTTAGAAACAGTGCTTATGCTAATCTTGCATTCATTCCCTCTATATTAAGATTCTGTTTTATAAATTGAGCTTACTGCTTACTCCTGTGTGTTCATTTTCTGGCAATGAATGCTTAAAAATCTGTAAAGTCCATCCTGAATCAATACATAGAAAGCAGCTACATTCTTTTTTTTAAGGGATGAATAGCTTGACCACAATGCCTTTGAACAGGGTTGGAGATGTCTACATGTGTTCAACTTCAAGTGACAGGTAGTTTGGTAGAACATTTTAGCTCATGCTTAGCTGCACTGAGTCCTTTTAAAACATCAGATTCTCTTCCAGTTTATAATTAGGCTTCAGTCTGGGAATCTACCATACTTTTGTAAAGTACCTGATCAGCACCTGTTTTAGCAATATTATTGAAGTGTACTGTTATAAAGATGGGTAACTGAAAGAATGCCCTATTGCTGTGTTTGAGGCTTATTTTTTTCCTTTTTTGTTCCAAAATGAAATAGGAAATACAGCACCTAAATTTCTGTAAGTGCTCAGAAGACACTTTTAGACAAGGAAAAAGCAATCAGATAAATTCCTTGCATAGCCTAACATGCTGTAATATAGTTGCTCAGTAACACTGTTGGCATCAGTTAATATAGTTCCTCTAAGCAGAGCAATTCCAAAATACAACAGTTTGAGAACTTGACCTAAAATACAAGTGAAAATTTAGTATATGCCAACTCAGAGTATTATTAAACATTTTTATTCTGACCACTGACAAATAGCTAGCTTTCAAATGTATGCTCTACTCTGCATGACTTCCAGAACCATTATTTGTTCAAAAGTGTATGATACCTGCACGAGGAAGCCTCAGACTTTAAAAGGTAAGTGCCAGTTTATGACCTGAATCTATCTGTCAGAGAACATTAAACCCTAACCCAAATGTTTTCTGGTTGAGCTTCATTTTGGTAAATCTGTTCAAAGAAATGGAGGATAAGCAGCTAACCCCTCTTTCTCAAACTCTTCTCAAAAAACCTTTGATGGGTGAATCACTGCAGATGGTAGCAGGTGATTTAGCACCACATGACAGGCACTGAATGTTGTGGCATGCTTTTTAAGGGCCTGTTGTGACTAAGCTTTTGGGCCTTAAAATTATCATAGAATCATAGAATTATTAAGGTTGGAAAAGACCTCTAGGATCATCAAGTTCAACCGTAATTATGCTTATAATTGTTTTCCTTCAGCATAATCCTGAAATGTTGAAAACTGCTTATGTGCTTCAGAGAGATATTCTTACAGGCTTGCAAACCAAGAACTGATTTTAAACTGTAAGCAAACCAAAACACCCATGTTTACTGATGGGTGTTTCTAAGGATCTTTCTAAGGTCCTTCAGAATTATCTGAATGGGACATAGTTTTAACACTCATCATCTCCTAAATAACATATTTACAATCTAATGGCCTAAAATTGAAAGACATTTAAGAGGTTTTTGAGAAGGTTTTGTGGCTACCCTGAAAAGATCAGACAAATTTTGCCGATTTGGATGATGTAGTACAGCTCAAGTTTCACTTCTGTTTACGTATCTGTTATCTTTTTATTCCCAGCCACAATGCTGATGACCTACAAGCTTTTGAGGATCATCCACTTCAGCCAGATACATTTGCAATACAAGGTTGCCTAGGGTTACCAGCTAACATAACAAGGTGTATTTCCAAATAATTTTTATTTTGAAAATGAAAAGCAATTATTCAAGTGCCTATTAGGAACACATTTATGCCAGGTATTTCATATACAGGGATTTAAAGCGTAAGCAGGAAACTACTCACGCAACTAAACATTCACTGTAGAGACTGCTTGAAAAATACTGATTAGAGAACCAGCAAAAAAAATAACCATAATAATTGAATCTATTAAAAAAAACCAAGAGAACACATGAGAAAATTCATGCAGCCAACAAAATTACCTTGCACACAGGGTTTTTATGATTGATGAAGTATTTACTGAAAGTGGCTTGAATGATTTTAGCCAATGCAAGGAGATTTGGGTTCATGGCAGCTTCAGTTTTAAACATCTGCTATTTTCTTAATTAAATATGTTTAAGAAAATTACTACAAAAGTCCATTTCTGTTACCTTTGGAACTCACCCAGTAAATGACTGCAGAGTAAACAAGCTGTTAATCTATAATATCTGAAAAGTAGATTTCAGTCCCTAAGCATGCTTCACTACTGTCTGTAATCCACCACCTTGCCTTACCTAGGAAAACTAAGATACTTCTGACTTGAAAATTCCCTTTCAAACCACAAACGTGAAGTCAAACCTGTTGTAAGGGTGGTGAAGATTAGCCTAATATCATCAAGGGATCGGTAACAAAATTAATTTAGATCATTCCACTAGGAGTGCATGACAGATTCCACTATATTATTTGTTCCTAATTTATGAAAATGCCTTTAACTCCCTGGGTACGCAAAGACTATGACTTGACCTAACCTGTTTCCTTACACTGTGCTTTCCTAGTTTATCCCTCATCTTTAATATCACTTTCTAATTTCATGGGCTTTTTTTTTTTAAAGATGATATTATAATAAGTAGCTTGCTTAGGATGAATGTTGCTAGCCCTAAGCTGCATTAAGGCATTACGTTGTCAAAATTCTGCCATGTTCCTTGCTAATTATCTGTTTGTGAACAATTCTTGAAAGAGATGTTCTTTTTTTCTTTAAAAACCCCAAAACATTGTGTTCAGAAAAGTGCCATGTAAGTCACACCATAATTATTTTTGAGAAATGCTGGTTTTGACTGAACCCTTTTTGTGTTGCTCCACAGTTTGTGGAATCAAATTGAAGAGTTCCTACTGATTTCAGGGGCTTTTGGAACAGACCTTTGCTAAATGAAATTTTATTTCTTCAGGGTTCCAATGGACATATTTCCTCATCTTCAAAATCCAGTTTGCAGAAAGTGATGCCTCGAGCCTTTGTTAGCACAGATATGCCCTGAACAGACATCCTGAAAGGAAGAAAGTCTCATGAAGGCACATAATCCTATAATAGAACCGCTGAAGCCAGTGTGAGTTATTCCATTTTCTTCCAGTAAAGAACTTGAGAACAGAGACACGTATTCTTACTGGCATTAGTCAGACCCCTCAAACAAAAATTTCAGTAAGAAGAAACTTCGCCATTTCCCCACTTTTTCATATTTTGTCATTTCTTTCTATGGAGACAAATCATGCACAAGAAAAAAAATGAATTACATTATAGTAACTGGTCTGATACAGTCTGATACCTCACATCTGTTTTTATCTTAAGTGGTCTCTAGCCTAAAGGGATATCATACTTGCATTTTTGAGAGAATTCACTCTGAGACTTTGAGGAATTTTGAAAAGAATGAGTATGTGAGTAGGAATTAGCATTCCTACTAAGTTTTATTAAAAACCCTGTTCTTTCATGGTTTTGTAAACTTTTGTGTAAAATGCATTCTGATAAAATGTTTTAATAATGCTGTATTGAATATCTTTCTTTGACCCAATTTATTAATAATTTTATTAGGGTCAAGCAAATCATTAGGCCTGCTGTACCCATGGAGATGTGTTAAATAGTCACTAGCATTTAAAAGAGTTTCATAAAATGTATCTGCATTATAAGCATAATTCTCTTTCACTCACACATTGATAGTCATCAGGACTACAAAGTGAATTTGTATGGCAAACGTCTTTCTAGTTGATAAATATAGAAAATTATACGTATACATAAAATAAATACATATTTTAACAAGACTTCATATCCTGCCGCTGCTGTTGCTGCTGAGTTAAACCACTCCAAATTAAGGAAGGGAGTGGTGCCAAAGGACAGCCCTGTGCTGAAATTTAAGAATGCAACTTGTCACGGGGTGCAGCTTCTGGCAAGCCTAGAAATACCATTTCTAGCCAGTATTTCACACTGCCAAACATAAAAACAAATAATGCATTTTTAAGGGATATGTCCAAGGCTGGCAAATATAATGTTTAGTGCCGGAAAAGCCTAATTCCCATTAATTCTGTTTTACACGAATGTGCTAGGCGCTTCTTCATAGGGTAAAGGCTTTCTTAAACTTCATGGTTAGTATAAACTGGTTGCATTACAAATTGAAAGGAGGGCACTGGTGTTTCTCTATGAGGAAAAGATAGACTTCTTTTTTTTCCATTAAAAGGGGAGGGGGTGAGGGGAGGCAGGAAGATAGATGCAGGTAAGGAGCAGCATGATAAAAGCTGGCTGCATACCTTAGCAACTGGAGTGGCCCTAGCAGATGCTTTTTAGAATTTCAGCTATGTGATTTGTCTATGCACTAATTAATGTATGAAAAGTTCTGGGTAAAAAGCACATACATGAGTTAAAAGCATATATCTTTTATTCACAAAACACCTGAGTCAATCATCTAGAAAATACAACCTCAGGATTTTTATTTATTTATTCTTATTTGCAAACTTACTGTTTTCAAACAGTATGAGAACAGACCTAGTTTCTGTAGCGGTTCTTCATTATAACACTTCCATGAAGAAAACATAGGTGAAAAAGAATCTACTTTTTGAGATTAATAAAAAGATAGGTTGCTTGATGAGTAGGCCTAAAATTGGAAAAGCCTTTGAAAATAGTCTGACAAAGAAAATCCTTCCTTAGTTTGTTTTGAAAAGTGCATTTTGTTTCATTACAAATCTGAAAGGGGCAGAATGAGATGGGAAACAGCAATTCCAGAAAAAGAAATCAATTTTCATATGCAAATGTATGCAATAAAAGATCACATTTTTCTTCATTTTCTTGGATACTTATCACTCAAAGGTTTTTTGCTAGTTTCTCCTTTTCAGTACAGCCTTTTTCATGTGTGAAAAGCAGAAAGTTTTATACTGGGACATTTGACAGATGTGAAAGATTTCTTGCTTCTTATGCTGTTTATAAACATTATTGTATCAAAATTTGTTTTGCCAAGGGCAAACATTACCTCTGGAAAGAATTCAGCTTTCATGAGGAAGAAAGTAGTATTTCAGGAACGATCTACAGAATTTCCATTATCCGAAGGTACATTACGCGGATCTCCAAGGTTACATGCTCTCCAAGGCACATTACTGAATATGTGCAAGGTTTCAATTTTCCTGACAGGAACAATTACAAATGCCATGCAAGAATAATTTCATACATGGAACTGAAACAGACACCAGAAATTCTCTTAGGTAGCCGTTACAAATATTTATGCTAATGCTACAGTTTCAAAACAAAAAGTACTGACTAGTAAATAGGTAAGTATTTATAGTTCTCTTAAAACTTAATTATATGATTTTATAACTGGGCACTAAGTAGGTATTATTTGACATGATAATAGTTACCTTCAAAGTTTTAGCGTACCTTTTAAGTTACATTGTTTGTTCAGGTATCAGAACTCTCCATCCTGTGTCTGTTCTAGTAACGCTAGCAAGAACTGCCAAGTGTCCTTTTAAGACTGGCACACATCACACTAGCACTTCTTATTAAGAAACAAAAGCATGTGAAAAAGAGAAGCTTGCTTCGATCCTCTGACACCTACAAACCTGAAAAGTCAATGCAAGTTCACTAGATAGGATTGGATTCCTGCTTTTTTTGCTGACTTGGTATTTGGTTTGTAATTCTTAACGTCATGATAGTATACACAGAATGCTCGAGTGCTGTGTTAGTCTTTTATAGGAATATTCAAAAAGATATTTTAAAATATACTTTGAAATACAGCATTATGAATAAAACATGGTGTTTTCAACAATCATTTTGTTTTGACCAGAGGATATGCTAACACCATAGATTCATTTTTAATTTTGCTCTGGACAGCTCCAGGATATTTTGGCATTTTTTCCACCATTTTTTCCTTCAGCTTCTGTATCTGTGGAGTGAAGAATAACGAAGCAGAACGATTCTTTAAGAAAGCACAGAACCAGAGCAGGGAAGATATATAAGTAAGTGTTAACATAACTTATCTGTGCCAGCCTGTGCTTGCACTGGAGGTTACTGACATTTAAAAGTAGGTTGGAAAAAAGGTGCACTCAGAGCTCATAAAGGTCTTGCAGAATGTGATCTTAAGACAAGGTTAATGGAAGAGCCTCTCCCACCATTTATTTGTTTCACTGGACTTTAGTCTATTTTCTGTCATGTTCAGCTGGATTGTGTATTCTTTAAGGCTAACCTCTTGATATTCCCCCCCACCCCCCGCTTGGTGCAACAAAATTTTCCCATGAAAAATGCTGTCTCATCAAAACAGTAATGGTTTTTAGAAACAGCACAACATACCAGCAACAAAGTCAACAGGAAGCCTCCTCAGGTTCAGGATGGAGTTGTGATTCATACAGAGGAAAGAAATGTAACTCCACTAACAGTTGGAAAGTGAGAGATCGCATTTCAAGCCTATCTTCTGCCTGACTCTGAAGAGGGCCTTGAAGCTACAGTGCCTACGTGACCCCCTCAGCTAATGGCTGCTGCAGACTATGCTAGAGCATGCAGATTCTTTCCAAAAGCAAAATACCACTGAGTTTTCAAAACAGAGTTGTTCTTTTTTGTTCAGCTGTGCAGAGCAGATGCCTGCAACTTAATCAGCCTAAAATTAGGCAGGTCTTTAATTACCTGAGAACAGCATACTGCTTCCATGTTTCAAGTTAGCTGTGCTTTGGAGTTTTAGGACAACCATTGCAAATGCTACTTTCTTGAGGTAAAAATACTTTGTAAAGCTGAAAATCATTTCTCATCCACCTGCAATAACAACAGTATCCCTTAGACAAGTATTACTGAAGAGAGGCAACTGAAGAGTGAGGAGTACCATGACTTTTCAGGCAGAAGTAGAAGTCAGCCCAATCCAGAATTTTTTTTTTTTTTCTTTTTTATCATTATCTATCTCTTCTGTAGCCATTCTTCTCCCTTATTCATCTCCAGGTAAGCATATAGAATATTTGCATTTTCAAAGTGTTCTTCACTTTGGGGTTCTTTACTTTTTTTGTGAAGCAGCTTACATGTGAAGCCTCCCACACATTAGCTATACAAGCTTCTGAAATACAATGCAGTATTTCTCAAACATTGTATTAAAATGTTAGCACTAGTTAGAAGGACATAAAAGTAACACTGCTATTGCAGGATAATAAACCAGTGTCAATTTTATTTTGTTAAGAAATCAACATTCTGTAATAAAGTGTTTAGTAGGGTAGATTGTGAATCAGCCACTGTGAAGTTAAAGGCAGCAGCTGTCTTGAGCTGCAGCATTTCTTAACTACTTAAAGTCTCTCCTGGAGCCATTTTTAAGCCCCAAAATATTTTCTTCTTGTGCCATTTTACACACCAGTATGTATTAGTTTCCACATTTAATTATAGCAACATAAACTTTATACATATTTAAATGTAAAAAATAACAAACTCATTTCAAAAGGTAGTGCAGCACAATTCTAATGTAAAGATAACTTATGTAAATACAGAATCATGGAAACAGAATTATGGAGGTAGGAAGACACCTGCCAGGAGCTTTAGTCCAACCTCCTGCTCAAAGAAGGTCCATTTGCCACAGGTTGCTCAGGGCTGTGCCTGGTTTTGGATATCTCCAAAGACAGAGGTTTCACAGCCTAAGAAACTTGTGCCAGTGTTTGACCACCTCTTCGTAACTTTTCTCCCCATCCTTGTATCACTGGAGTTTCCTGTGTTCTGACTTATGACCAGTGCCTTTCAGCCTACTGCTGTGCACTTCTGAGAAGAGTCTGTCTCTATGGTGTATCTTCCAGTCAGGCAGCTGTAGACAGCAATAAGGTCTCCCATAAGCTTTCTCTTCTTCAGCCTGAACAAACCAGCTGTCCCAGCTTCTTCTCATCCATCCTGTGCTCCAGCCCCCTGGCCTTCTTGTATGCCTCTGATAGACACAGTGAACTGAGTCTGTGTCCTCTGTGGTGGTGCAGCCACCCACCCTCACGCCACTCTGAGGTCTCAGGGTCTACTGTGCTGTTACCTTAGCCACAAGTACAGTGCCTTGGGCATCAGGCAGTCTCTGGACCCACATGGGCCATCTGCTGCCTGAATGGTATACCAGAATTACTCAGCACAAACTGTGGCCAGAAAGGGAAATACTGGCCAAAGCCAATCATCTCAAGATCCTATAAATAGCAATCCAAAAGTGAGACCTCTGGAGCTCTTCAGGACCACAGCAGGCTGTGTGACCCAGTATCTCCCCCAAGCTGGGACGCCTCTCAGGGTAGATTTTGTGAGGATTGAAGGATCATCCATTGATAATTTTGCCAGGATTCAAAGGCCTGCCTTCGTGAGGCTCACCGACTGTCCGTTGATGAATGCTGGCACATAGAAGTAAGTAATTCATAAAACTCATAAAAAGGGAATTTTTAATCATGTTAACCTCTGCATGTGTGTGTGTATGCAATCTGATTTAAGCTGTTTGTCTGCCTGTCTGTGTGCAATTTGATTTAGAGCCGTTTGTCCGTCTGTCTATGTATGTGTGTGATTTGATTTAAACCCCACCTGTGTGTACAACCCTGCTGTAAGTTTCAGGTGACCCTTGCCATTCTTGAATCTTTTACTAAGTTGCTATTTTGATTCTAACAAATTTCATTTAATTGTGTTGTTAAATTGGCTGATGCTTAAGAATTATACAACCTGATTTTGTGATCTATCTCAAAAATATGAATATATCCTAAATTGCTGCTAGACCAGAACTCTGTAAAAATCTTATTCTGCGACAGTCCTCCAGCACTGAAAACTCAAACCTAGGCATCGTACTCCAGATGTGGTCTCACAAGTTCCAGGTAGAGGGGAAGGATCACTTTCCTGGACCTTTTGGCTACACTCTCACCAGCACAGCCCACTTTGCAGCTGACCACGTTCTCTGCAAGGGCACACTGCTGTCGCATGTTCAACTCGTCCACCAGGACCCGTCTTCTGTGGTCGCTTCCCAGCCAGTCAGCACCCAGGCTGTACTGCTGCACAGTGTTATTCCATCCCAGGGGCAGCACTTCACGTTTGGTTTATTAGAACTCCATGAAGCTTGAGCTGACCCATGTCATAGGCCTGCTGAGTTTCCTCTGAATAATATTGCTGCTCTACAGGATATCAGCCATTTCTCCCAGCTTGCTACTGCCCATGAACTTGCCCAGTGTACACAAAGTCCCATCAACCAGGCCATTAACAGAGATGTTAAACTGAATTGGCACCAATATCAGTCCCCAAGGGACGCCGCTAGTATGAGGCTGCCAGCTGGACTTTGTACTGCTGGCCATTACTCTTCGAGCCCAACAGCCCAGGCAATATTAGACCCCCCCTAACAGTCTACTTACCAAGTCCATATCTCACAACTTTGGTTATGCTGTAGGACATCACACCAAAAGCTTTACTAAAGCCAAGATAAACGACATTTTTGTCCTTCACTTGGCCATACAGACAAGCATCTTGTAGAAAGCAATCAGGACAGCTGCATATGATTTTCCCTTGCAAAATTCACACTGCTTCTGCCCAGACTTCAATTGTTTTTCATGTGCTTGAAAGTCTTTGAGGAGGATTTGTCCATTAACATTCCCACAAACTGAGGTAAGCTGACTGGCCTGTATTTCTCCAGATCCTCTTTCCTACCCATCTTATGAAGGCATGAAGGAAGGGCACCCAAAGTCACAGATGAGTTAAAATTTACTGAGGAAAGAACAGTCAGGGACAGGAGTAGACAGTGCAGCTTAAGATACCCACACAGTACCTCTTTTTCCCCCTAATTCACTCTCTAAATAAAGGGCATTAATAAGCCTTTCTTCACTGTCGCTTCCCTAGCTCTTGCAGAATTGCAGCTACAAGGTATTTTCCAGTCTCACAGGAATGAGCGCTCACTGCCAAAGCTTCCACAGACAAAACAGTCTGTTTTCAGGAAAAACACCACTCATAAGAGCACCTAGCATTTCTTCCTCAAGCCATGTGTTTTTCATAGGCAGGGAGAGAGTGAGCTTCAGAGCCTTTCAAAATGCTTTTGGGTGTACCCCTTTGATGGAGCTCCACCTTTACCCATCTGGACAGGACCATGTAACAACCGTTTTGGAACTGTGTTTCTGGCCAATAGCGCCAGTCCTCTGTGTTGAAAAGAGGCCTAGTTTAATTTGCCACCCATAAATCCATTCACTGCAGGGATCTTTGAAGGGCAAGTTAATTGAAACAATTCAAACGCCACCTTGAAAGCTTTATTCTTCCAACTACAGTTGCAAAGCACACGGAAAAAAAAAGATTAAAAAAATCAATAAAGATTAATAAATATATTGTTGACCTAACCTTTAATCCCTCTTCACACAGCTGCCCAGTTAGCTGCCTTATTTACATTGGAGGAAGCAGGCTGATATGTTGCTATTGAGGCAAGTCTTGAATTTCTGTCAATACCCAGTGCCAATACACAAGCAGCCGCTTCCCAATGAACTCCCTCTTGTTTCAAGTTTTGGAAACTAATAGTTTAAAACCCCTATTTTTCCCAAGAATAAGATTGGTATGAATAAATCATTCTAGCCCAGATTAAGCCAAATAGATAGTTCCATTTCAAATAGTAAGCCTTTTGAACTTTTTTTTTTTCCCTCAGGAGCATTACCTATGGCATTATTTAGCTTCTTTCTGTACTTCCTCCAATTTAATGCTATTCATTCAAGCAGGATACTGTCACACAGTGTTTGAACTGTACATACAGGAACAAATGCCTCCTGCTTTCCCACAAAAAAGCAGCTGACTGGGTTTCACAGTTTGGTTACAGAGCTTTGACATCTAAAGGGAAATTTATTCCAACTACTTAATTGGCATAAAAAAAAAGTTACATTTCAGATAAAGGCTACCCATTGTCATTACATGTAGCCAAAAGAAACATTCCAGTGCTAGACAAAAGCTTCTAAAGCCTGTCTCACTTGTTAATTTGTGATTATCATATACTTTTAGTCCCTGAGTATAGCAAGTAATCTTCTGACGTTCATCAGATACTGATAGAGCATTGCTTTTGAACAACTCACAGTTGCAACAATCTGATCAGTGAATCTCCCATGAAGGGAAGAAAAAAGCCAGCAGCAAAAATCCATTTATTTAATGCCTATAGGTGTTCCCATAGTGCTGTACCTGTGATGGTTTTTCAGAAAATTCTGCTGATTCCACTCATGTCCTGAAGGATTGTTTTGATGACCCTGTCAAGGTTATTAATCATGTATGGCTGATACTATACAAAGGAAGGATCTACTGTAGTTGCAGTAAATAATTCCCCTTCATCCTTTATTTGATTGTTTTGCTCAAAATATACTACATCAGCCCATTGTTGAACATTTACACAACAAGCCTCAATGGAGAAATATCATATTAAATGCAATATATTTCTTCTAAACATGCAATTTTTCATTGATAAATGAATTACCTTGTGTTTTAACTAGCCACTCCTAGGACATTGATAAGTGTCTTGAAGAGGATTCTAATTGGTCAATACATTTTAGGCACAAATTTTTTCCTCAGCATGTACGTTCAAGAATCCATTGTGAACTGCAGCTTGAGGGTACCTCAAGTTTGTTGCTGCCCTCAGCATTTAGAAATGCAGTATACCTTCTCTGACCGGGAGATGGCCTCATTCATTTATGAAACAGAATGGTCATTCATATGTTTTGGATATCTTGTATTAAACCACAGGTGTATGGAGATTTTCTTTAATAAAATGAATCAAATTTGTTCCAGCAAGGCAGAAAAAAAATCCATGAAATTTTGTTTAATGTTGTTCTTTAAAAGAGCCTAAAGCTTCCTAAACCTTTCAGAGCCATCCCAGCTCACCATGTAATGCTTTGGGACTTTTCTATATCCCCCTAAATTTGACATCTTTAACCTTGAGTTTTCCGAGTAGTGGATTAAGCCTTATTTCTAATGAAAATTCAGATCCTGTTCAGATAAACACCAGCTCCTCCTTAAATGGGGAAAAGACTGCAGAAGATGCAAGACATTATTTTTATAATCATGTTTTTCTACTTCAGCCATCTGCATGACTCTCACAGTCCCAAAAGCTAAGAAAGTCTAACATCAGCAAAATGGTATGCTCTGATATCTGCTATTTAGAAAAGGTTAGAACTTGTCTCTTAAAGTGGGTTTAAATAACGTTTCAGCTCCAATATTAACTTTTGAAAATTTATATAAGTATTATTTCTTCACTGGTGTGAGCCAAGAGCCAGACATCTGCCCTGCTTTCGGATATTAAAAATCATCTTGCTTAAACAGTATCTTTCTTCTTATCTTAAATTACAGCTGCTCATTTCCTGAAACTTGCTCCTTGGTCCTACAGGAGTCAGATGCTGCAATAACCAGGGTCCCTCTCTCCCTGGAAGGTTTGCAGCCAGATGTCTTAGCCATTTTAGCTCTCTTTACAAGCCATACTCCTCTCACAACTGATACAGAAATTGCAGTCTAATCAGACTGCAATAAGAGATCTTAACAATAGAAAAAACTCTTTTTCTTGGATGTGCTGATCAATTACAAGAGCATTCAGTATTCACTTCGATATCATCCTTCTGAAAGGAACAGAAGTCTCAGGCAAGAGTTTCACAGTTTGCACTGGAGTCACAATAATTTAATCTTTTTAGATAAAAGCTTTGACTTGAGAGTTCAAAGGTAGAAAACACTATGAAAGTACCAGTTAACAAGACAGTATAAGCCAGACCAATCTGACTGAAGTTGGACATGCTGAGCAAGTAAAAAGACATTACCTAGAAATGGGGTCTCATGTAGGTATTTCATTTATAGACAGAGTTATGCTGACCCCCAACTGTAACATCCAAGCAACCCTCACGTGTTTCACCTGCACCTTGCCTCGGGCCTAGCAGCTCTTTTCATACATACATGACTTGCAAAGCCAGCTAGCTCCTCAGACACATGTTGACCAAACATCAAAGCACATATCTACCAGGATCACCAAGAAGCAGGAATTTACGTTCTATCTAGGTTTTGAAGTAACATTTAGAATCCCTTTTCAACTTGGTGTTTCACAGTAAAAGAAATATCACACATTTTGTAGTGTCCTTGCTATGAAAGGAAGCAGCCCTATTTTCCATAAGCCCTTCAGAATGTGTTAGGAAGCATGTTTATTTAATCTGTAGTGAACCTTAATTGGTGTTCCGCATAGCTGTGCCGTACCATACTGCGATGTTAGACAATTACACTGTGAAGTATTTTTTAAATTAACAGCCTGTCTGTTGCAGATAAGCATGTATGTAATTATGGTTAAAAAAAGGGGGGAAAAAAAACCAACAACAACAACCCTGAAAGTCATAAAAAGAAGTGCAATTAAGAGCTACAATTAAGAATTTAAACTTCATTTAAAATACGTTGTACTTTGTCTATAGGACATTTTTGATCAGGATTAGGAGTCATAAGACATGCTATCTTTTTCCCTGCAAGAAATGCCACAAAGGACAGGCAGTCATGAACAAACCCCGAATTATATCACTTCATCCTATTTAGATTACTGAAGTTCTCAGTCCACTAGGATGTCTGGCACAGTATAACATAAAAAGCTCGGTTCTACAAGGTGACTTCAGGGGGCACCATTCAGACTTTGGCACAGGTAACCTTTACAGCATCAGCAAAAGAGGAACAGAAAACCTGTGAAAGCCACTGGAAAAAAATGGAGCTTAAGACCCATTATGGACTAGTCATGAAAGGGTTATAAATGAGCCATGGCACAGTGACAAGAAGATTTAGGGAGATCAAGTGAACTTTTCCATGTAGTGGACACAGCCATATAGTGGACACGGCTCTGCAGCCTTTTGAAAGTCTGTAACCCATTATTAAAGTGGTTGTGTGGTTTTTGAACAGAACTTGTCACTGCAGCGTGGAATTTCCTGAACTGCCTGCCTTTTCACTCAGGAAATAGAGTGATGACTTAGAATAAGGATCAAGATTGGAAAATTGAAGGTGTTTTTCACCTTACCTTCCCTCCTTTCTTTCTGACCTAAAGATCTCTGCAATACACAAAATAATAGAAACATCTGGCACATATCCACAACAACTGCTGGCTTCATAGCACAAGTATTTTTAAGAAACATAGTCAGAAACATCTGTTATGCCATGCTGTCTGCTCAAATGATCTGCCAGTCTCAGGTGTTCTTTCCAGAGCTAGTGTTTTTTCATCTCTAGAAATACGTGGATGACTGCTTCATGCAAGTGTTGCACATCTGCTAGCAAACAAAAGAAGGGCTCTGTAGAAGCAGTGATTTAAATACTTGTCTTTTGGAAAAACAGAAGAAAAGGGCATGAGCAGGTTTCCAAAACAAAGTCCTCACAGGCCTGTTAAGGAGGCTTAAGTGGCAGAGGGAGGGGATTTTATATTATTTGGCATCAATTAACCCATACAAATACATATTTGTATTACAATGTCAGTTAATTCTTAAACACCTGAGAGGACATTTTTCAAACAGTGTTATTTTCCACTTGGCAACCTTTCTTCTTTAGAAGAGAAACTATAAAGTTCCCTTTCTCTTCCACCTTCATCTCCACTTATAAGACAAGCATCTTCTATAACAAGAGCGGTACTTCAGTGGTGGGAAACGTGTTGGCAAGAAGAGAATCAGATCCTTAGCCATTGAAGAGTGCAGATGTAATAAATAGGCAAAAATAGGCAAAACAGATTTGACTTGGTGAAATTTAATTGATTGCCAATTAAACTACATTTGGGTAGTGAGAAACAAAGACAAACTAAAACACCTTTCTCCTAACCTTCTTCATCCTAGGCTCAACTTCATTCCCAACTCCTCTTTCTCATCCCCAACACGAAGCAGGGCAAGGGAATGGAGGCTGTGGTCAGTCCATAACAGCCTCTCCGCTGCTCCTTCCTCCTCACACTTTCCCCTGCTCCAGAATGGGTCCTTCCCTTGGGGTACCACCTCCTTCAGGACAAACACACTCCAGCACAGGTCCTCTGTGCACTGCAGTGAGGACACCTACTCCACCACGGTCTTTCCATAGGCTGCAGTGCAAACCCTGCTCCTACAGCACCTCCTCTCCCTGAGGTACTGCAGGGCTATTTTTCACATTTTTTCCTCACTACCTAGGCAGCATTTCACCCTTTCTTAAATACGTTTGCAAGGTGGTGCCACCAGCATCACTGAGGCTCTGAGCTGTGGCTGTGGTGGGGCTACTACAGAACTGCCTGGGACTGGCACAGGGGAGCCCCTGGTCTCCTCTCAGAAGCCTCACCAAACATACCCATTGCAAAACATTTCATTTCAGGTTTAGGTTACTGGACTTAAGAAAGCAAAACGATTTTAAGTTGTGGAAGTCACACTGAAGGAACTCTTTTCCCACCTTAGATGGGTTATATGAATCACCCATGCAATTACCATTGTTCAAATTGTTTTGTAGGTTTACGCTAGATGGATTTTCAAGTCTGTTTTCCCTCATCCCTTCCCTCCCACATCCATAATAATCAGTGTATGATTTCAAAATAATCATGACATTCGGACCTCTCAAATATGAAATATTGCTGGTATGTGGTCTTCAGTTAAACTTCTCAGAAAGTGCTTGGTTCCTTGTATGGAGGCACTCAGACACAAGCAGAAAAAGAAACCCAGAAAGAGTACTATTGCAAGGCTTTCCCAAGCTGTTAGGAAAAAGCTAACACTAGCTAATTTTAGCTTTTGGGGTCAGATTCATTTGTGCTGTCTGGTTTGTTTGTTNTGGAGAAATATACATCCTGCCTCATCTGTTCCATTCCCATGGAAAGACCAAAGACTTTGAACGCTTTGCTTGACACTAAAGTCATCAGGATAAATTTTGATGTGTTTCTAAGAAAACCATCATGGAAAAAATCCTTTCCAACCTGCTATTAAGGCCAGGCACTTGTCCTCGGCCTTGCCTTAGCCACATGGCAGGTATTTTTGTGCCCAACCATCTGCTTTGCTAATCCTGACTCAAAGATTCGACTTCCCAACTCTACCTGAGTCCTGCCCCATCACCTTGGGCTTCCTTGACCACCAGGTAGTGGCTGGCCCTGGTCACTGCCAGCAGACCTGCTCACTCATCTCACTCAGGTGCTGCAGGACTGCGTCCCTCATGGACAAGAGCATGGCCAGCCCAGCTGGGATCCTTGGCTCCCTTTGCCTCACAGAGCAGCCAGCTCTTGCTGCTCCCTGGCATTGCATTTCTCAAAATCGAGTGGCTGCATCCTCACATTTAAAGTGAGGATAAGCCCCTGGCATGCATAAATTGGGGAACAGGTACTGAGAGACACAGAGAGCTTATTCCCTGTTGAAGTCCTCAGTATTAGCTATGCTGGTAAAGTTTCCCATCAGAATATCTCTAAAATTTATTTTCTGATTCTACTTAAGTCATTTCTCAGCAAACTGGCCTAGAAAAAGAAAACTCTGACTCTGGGAAAATAGTGCCTATAAGGGGAACATTTAGTGACATGCTAACAACACTGCAACAGTATAGCCCCATTAAAATAATTTTCTCCATGTAAATAAACCCTATGGCTTATTTACATCATGACATCTGTGACAGTGTTATGCATATGACAGGCTGATGCAGATTTTGCAGATGTTTTTATTAAAAAAATTATAATCTTTGCAGCAAATATACTCATTGGAAGCAATTGATAAAGGCATGGAAAGAAAGCAAAAGCAGAAAATTCCTCAAGGAGACACTTGACAAGAATCCTACTACTGCTAAAGGAAGAAGATTAGAGAGGGAAGTGCTTTTATGTGAGTCAAGCAAACATGGATGTAATACATGTAGTAAGGACCAGAATACAATGCTCATAAAAGCTTAGAGAGTTTACAGATTATTTTTTTTCCCCCAGTTACTGGCTTTCTCTCTCATATCTTCTGGTGTTAGGGTCACAAACAATTTTTAAAAAGCAGATAAGATAGTGAGGAGAAAGACACCTAGGGAATACAGCTTTCTCTTCTCTGTACTCAAAATGTAATCACAAGCTCCCTCCAACTGCAAGCATCAGTCATGGCCCCGGACAAGCAAACACAGTCTCCCGCCTCCTACATGTCCTGACCATGCACTTTCCACCTATGGTCTTGTCTCCATTATTTTTATTCTGTCACACATTCTTGGGTCTTGGCAAGTAAGTACCACTCTGGGTACAGCACAAAAGTTGTTCGGGAAACATATTGTCTGCATGATTACAGCACATAAAAGTCTGTTTGCTGGCATGTTCAATAACATGTGCCTATGAACAAGGTGGAGGCCAGGCTTTGTTTTTAGCTTAGGTGCCTTGCCCGGCCAGTGCTTCAATAAACATCCCTCAGCAAGACAGTGTGGCAGGCACGAGCATTTACAGGGAAAAATAAATTATCACTGAAAGCATTTAAAAACAAAGAAAAAATATTTTGGCATTGTATCCAACTTTTGTTCATTTCCTATAATGGTTCTTCACCAGCTCAGCATATTCAGAAACAATTTTGCGTTGCTTGCTCGCATTGTTAAGATAGCTGCTGTAGCAAACACAGGCATTTTCTAACTAGATAAGGCAGTGACAGAGAGCAGTGTCACCACAGCTGCCAGCAGCTCAATGCAATCAAGTGGCTTTTTCATTCATTCAGCTCCTTTACCATGCTTTGCAACCAGTCCTGGGCTGGATAGGTGTGTGGAGCAGCACAGCTGCAGACCAAGCTCTAGCTCAGGCAGTGGTACACAAGCTTCTGTCAGCAAGATAAGCTTGAAGAAGAAAGATTAATAGTTTTCCCCAACCACAGGAAAAAAAAAATAATCAAATACTTTGCTAGTCTTCCCTTCACATAGCCCTTATTCCAAAGTGACTTGGAGACCACAGTGTTTTACTACAGGTAATATCATTTTAAGTTGCCCATGCAACAACAAGTAACAAAGACTGTCTACTTATGTTTGTTGCCATTTTTTCTATGCGTTTAAAAATGTATAAATCTGTACATTAGCCTCAAATCCACTAGTACTGCTAGCATCCACTATAAGTAAAGCTCTTCATCCCAATCTAAACATTGTTATTAGATACATACTTTACTGAGCAGCTGCCAGGTTCTCAATTAAAATAAGCTGTCTCAGCAACACTAAAGCCATATACCAAAGGATTGAATCCTGGTATATAAAGTTGAGTACAAACATGTACATATAGGTAAGAAGGTTGGCTTAATAGAGCCCAGGCTGTATATAAGAGTTTCACAAGCAGAGCAAACATTTCACTAAAATATAAAATCAATATACCTTGCTTTTCTAAAGCAAGTGCTTAAATAAAGAAGCTCTGTCTCATTCCTCAAAGTCAGTGGTCCATCTTGCTTACAGTTTAATTTACTAGAAAGCATATGGCAAACACACACAGATTACAGAAAAACTCAGGATGTTTGTAACCCACTTCATTTGAGGATACCAACCCACAAGACTTCACGACCCCTTAGGAAAAACCCCATAAGGCTGTGTTTCTTCATCTCTTGGAAATCCCATGTGAGTCCATCTGTATTGGTAGGTAATACTGCCTTTTCTTCAGCAGACACATGGTGTAAATAGAGGAACCTCAGTTGGGGAAGAAAGCTAACCTGGAGCTCTTCTCTTCTGCCAGTGTCTGCCATGGTTGTTAGGCATTTGCAGGCAGTTGGGACTTACTCGCTGAAGGAAATGCACCATAGTAAGTTCTCCTTGATCTACACTATTCTCTATGGTAAGAAAGCTTCAGGGACGGGCACAGCTTTGGGGTTGGAACTGCAGTGCAGGATGGGCAGTTATAGGAGAAAGGAGAGGTGAAAGCTGCTGAAGAGTTAAAATGGATGGTTGTGGGCACATGGAGACCTTGTTATCTCAAATGGAAGCTGTAACTCCAAACCACCAGAGTTTCTGGTCTTTCCTGTTCAGTTACAGGCAAACAGAACTCTCCAGGCTGTATTGTCACATGCGTTACCTGAACTCTTGTGCTACAGCTGTTCTGTAATATCACTGGAAGAACTTGTATCCGGGGCTTGATTAAGCCCACAGTTGTTAAAGGGACTTATTTTGCTGTGAAAGGGATTAAGTCAATTATATTAATTGCTAGCTGTTGCAATTAGAAGACTTCAGAAGCTAGTGATAGTCTGAAATATAGCTGTGAATTATGTCCTTTTCCTTGACACATTAAGGATGCCAGCCCCTTCCCAGGACTGTGTATTAGATAACATTAATTAATTGCTGCACAAAAATGACAGCAGGACAAGGCCCATAAACTTCAGTACATACCACAAAAAAAAAACTTAAGAGAATTAATAAAAACCTGGAGCAACTAATTATTCCTCCACTCAAACAAAAAAGAACAAAATAAACAGGAAGATAGGAAGGACATGTTTTATTTTATCAGGGTTTAACTGCACCATTACTTCAGCCCTTTATGGGCCAAGATAATAATCTTTTTAGGTGCTTATGTCAGGTAGAATCAATCATTAATTTATAATATGTGCTTTGTAACCTGGTTCTTTTTTCCTAACTATCAGTTACCTAAATTATTCACATTGTTAAATCCATAAATATTATATGCCATCTCTTCAGGGTTCCAGTGATAGTTATGGCTATTAATCAAGCTGCTTCATTTCTTGATTTTAGTTGTCTGGCTCTAGTCTAGCTATTAATTGTTTGTTTGGCATTAGGATGTAGGTATTAGAAATCAGCAAGTGACATTGATGTGAGCAGTAATGCCTGGCTGATACTAAATGTGCATATCTAAACACAATAGCCTTTTGTTTTTGACATGAGAGAAAGCACCCACTGATATAATTTTGAAAACTAAGTAAATACAATTAACTACAGAGATGACAATTATAAAGAAAAAGCAAAAGGACGGCAGCTCAGTAATATGTCAGCCATCTGCAGGAGTACTTATCCCCCACGAACTGGGAAAGAACCTTCCTTCAGGGCTTTAAACTACAGACATACAGACTTGCAAAATGTCTGCAATTACTGCATGTACAAAATGTGAGTTCTTATACTGCAGGTGGAAACACGTGAGATCTCAAGTGGCTGCTGGGTTTTTCCTGGGAACAGCATATCTTGACTGACGAACCCATCCAGGAGAGGGTTGTGATGACATTTCTGGCAAGAGGCATGTGACCTTATCGAGCAAGAATTTGGCTGCTGTTGAATCAAGCAATCTGCAAGGGTCTGCTTTTCCAGTCTTCTGACAGCAGCGTCCCAAGTCTGTAGGAACCAGGGGCACTCTTCTGTTACTATTTATGACATCCTGAGTCATAAGAATGACTGTACTAGGTCAACCCAAAATTCATTCCAGATTGCTATGACATTTCTGATGGTAAATGTTTAGGTTTAGCAAACATCCTTTCCTAACCTCCAGCAATTTCTGTCTCAAGAGCTTCCTAAGCAAGGCTATGGTCTTTTGTATTCAGCTGCTCTTTCTGGCTTTTTCTTCAGTTTGCCCAATTACATTTTCAACCCACACAAATTTTTGGCCACCGCCCTAAACACCTTGTTTCAAGAACTTTTACTGTTTAAACATGTTTTATGGAAAAATACAGAGTTTTTGGGGGGTGTTTGTTTCTTTTCCATTAATACTTATAGTTCTTGTATCAGGGGAGACAGACAATGAATAATAGTCCCAGATTAATTTTCTCTATTCCACTCGTGATTTATAAATCTCAACCTCATCCCCTTCCCCAAACCTGAAATGCCATTCCTTGCCTTTGGTGACCCTTCCTGCCTTTCTGTGTGCCTTTTCCAGCTCTCTTGCATCTTTTTCGAGGCAGAGGAATCAGAACACCAAATAATACTCAGGATGCAGGGACATTATAATTATATACAGTGCTGTAATTATGTCTTTTGGGATTTTTTTCCCACCCTGTTCCTTTCTTAAAAACTCCTAATATGATTTGATTTTGACTGTAATGGAGCAATGATGTGAAGATTTCATAAAAGTATGTAGTATCACTTCTCAAGTAATAACATTTTGGAGTTTAGTATTGAAGCCTGGACTGTTTTTCTGTATGCCTCACGTAATATTCATCATTGTTGAATTTCATCTATTAATTTATTATCTGTTAAGTTACTGTTCTAAGATGCTTCTGTAACTCTTCTTAACTCGGCTTTCCTCTTTTTTGCCTCAGTAATTGAATATTACCAGCAAACCCTATCACCTCACTGCTCAGTCTCCTAGTGAAGACCTAAGCAACACCTGGCACAGATGTCTGAGGGAGGCTATTGATGATCTTCCTCTACTTAGAAAGCTAGCCATAGAAATAAATTCTTTTTCTCCTACTTTTTTAACCAACTGATAATAACCTGTGTCAGGGCTTTTGGCTTTTACCTCTAGCAGCTTTGTTTCGGAGATTTTGAGGAAGAGCCCAGGTAGATGAAAAGATCAGACAGCAGTACTGGATTAGGTCAATCAATAGTCCATCTGGTAAGGTGGCCTGTCTTTGACAATGATCAACAGCAGATGCCAAGGGGAGCACGGACACAAGGCAAACGTGCAACAATGCTTTCCCAGGATATTTACCTCCAGCCTTCAACAGTGTGTAGATCAGTAACTTCTTTAGTTGATTAAATTGGCGAGGTAGCCTTGTCCACACATTCAGTGACTCCTTCACAGAAGTGCAGCACTCCTCTCAAGTACAATGTAGCTCTATAAAAGCCATTTGGACTATACTTAATATTTTAGATCTACCCGTGAAGTCACACATTCTTTTCTTTATTACAGAGAGACAGAAACTTGAATTCTAGGAGACAGTCGTGGGCATAGAGTGTTAACAATTAATTGTCATCCTCACTGGAGCTCCTACTTTTAGTTCATCATAACAAAAAATACAGAAAAAAAGTCTCTAAAGTACAAACTGAAAAATGTTTTTTCTCCAAAGAGGAACTCTTAGCATTAATATGATGTGTGTTAACCTATCTCTGACAAGGAGAGTTCACAATTAGCTAAGATCACTGTTCAGAAACCACTATTTTAAGACCCTTAAAAACATTATAGTAAATAACACAAAACACTCTTTCTTCCCAAACACCTGGTTTTCTTTATAACATCTGTATATTTCCCCAGATAATTCTCTTTCTATTAAGACATTAAAAATACCTTTAAATGGGCATGAAATAGTGAATTGCTGAATTTTCATTTTACTTAATTTCAATAGAGCTTTGAAAGTAATGTATGGATCATGTTTGCATGAACAACTGAAAGGCTGTGGAAGTAACAAAGGTACCTTGAGAACCAATTAAACCTTCCATAAGGTTATTATGCTGAAGGGAAGCATTGTTATGCACATTTTTTGCAAATTTACAAAAACTGCGGAGTGATATTGAAATGGCTTAATACCACCTGCTGAGTAACATCAATTGCAAAGCAGAATGTTGAAATGACTGACCTAGCCATTTTTGGAAGCTGTTTGATATTTTAAAAAGGGATGTATTTACTTTTTTTCTAAGAGGATAAATGTAATGCAGTTGTTCACTTCAAATTAGAACTGAGTTGCTATTTTCAGGACTGAAAAAGCTACAAGAAAAAATCTTTACGAGGCAGACACAGGTCTGGTATCTGAAACTTTCCACTTTCTATTCTCTTC